>MCJB01020088.1:0-21165 GCA_002018475.1 Nicotiana obtusifolia
TAAGAAGACTGTAGCTGCCGGAAAAACCACTGTAGCTGCCGGAATAAATCCAAAGTGTTCGGAATGAAAAAACAATAGTAGGGGTAGGATCGGAATTACCTCGCGGTCCACCTGTCCTGAAGGAAGTTTTTCAAAAACTGGCCGGAAGTGACCGTACGCGCCGGCGCGTGAGCTCACGCGCGTGACTGTTGGTGGCGCGTGGAGGCGCGTGAGGATGCCTCTGCCGGAGCTGCTCAGTGGGTTTTGGTCGCCGGGAATTGGTGGCACTTGTGGTAGTGTTGGATTTTGCACAACACTGATAGAACCAAGGCAGACACAAAACCCTAATAGGTCGCCGGAAAAAAACTTCGGCTGACTGATCTTTTTCTTCCCGGAGTCGCTGGAATTTATGCACAGCGATTAAATTCTCACGATAGCTCTGATACCATGTGAGAAAGCACGGGAGAAAGAGAATATATTATTGATATATTTATTCAATACAAGAAGCCCTTATTTATAACTATATTTTACAAAGCATATACTACTCTACTACCGATGTGGGACAAGACTAATATATATATATATATATACTCTATTATATACATATCTACACAACTAACACTATGGATTGTCCTTGCTTTTTGCCGTGAAGCTCATATAATATTATGTAGTTTATTTAATTATTCTCACTATTATCTCTGTAACCATTCCTTCCATTCTGTCCCACTCAGAGGGTAATCTCAGCTCAGCAGTTGAAGGAATTTAAAACACACAAGTTCGGATGCGTCGCCTGTTTAACGGGAAATATACCTTGATGGTTTTATGTTTAAATCTTTGTTGAGAATTCAGCTGCTTGGAAAATTGTCTTGGGTGTATTACAAATTAGAGACAATTGTGAAGGCTTGTTTTATTAGCTTAACTTTTTTCTCTTCTAACGTGCGATGGTAACATCAAATTCCATTATATTAGGTGAAACTTTGCAATTAAAAAAAATAACAGCTGAACTTCTTTTTCTTTCAACGTGGGATTGACACATCGCTGTGTTATAGCTCGAGTTAGGAATCACTTAATTCACTCGATAAAAATATTATAATAAAATCTCAACTTCGACGTGTATTTCTCTTAAGAATAATTGCTTGTTGCTAAAACAACTATAATTTTCTCATTAAGAAATAATTAATTAATAACACTCCATGAGGCTATGTAAATTATAAGATATATTACTACTGACGATTAAACCAAAATAATTTTCTATCCTGAATTGTGTTGAAAGCTAGTAAACCTCTTGCAATTATTTTTTACTATGAATCAATATAATCTTTTCTGCAACAATTCCTCTGTAGGAATTAAAACGGAAGTAAGCAAGATTACATGCTTGGAATGATAGATTAACAAAAATTATTCTCAATCCACTACCCATTAGTTATTATATATTTTGTTTGCTTATGTGAAAGTTACAAAATTAATATAAGAATAACTTAAATAGAAGTAATATTTATACTTAAATAAAAACTATCATTCTAGCACAATATGGAAATTTTAGGTCAAGCTTGTATTATAACTGAGATAAATGTCATAACTCCAATATGAACTATGAAGTAAGAAAAGCGAAGTAGGAATTTAAAAGACTAGAAATATTTAAAAGTCTAAAGATATATTTCTGCTACAAGAAAAAGCCAAGAAAGAGACTGAGACTAGTTTTTTGTGTCTTGCCAAAAAGACTTGATTCTTTTACAAAGTGAGCTTGCTATTTATAGGAACAAATGGGTCTTGGTTACTTCCCACTATGGCCAAAATGAGATATATCAATATGGAATCTATATCGGCCAATGTGGCTTCTCTCTCCCATTTCCCGCATGATATATTGACCAAAGATGACACTTTTCTTCAGAGCTGGAAATCTTTCAAGATGTTTTTTTTTTGATAAGTAATCTTTCAAGATGTTTTGTCCAATATGAGAGTTATATTGGCCAAAGTGGCTTTCTTCCTTTTTTGACTTCTAGCTTCTTCTTTTCTCCTTTTCCAAGTATTCTTCTTCTTGCAATATTTGTTAGAAAAATGTGAGAATAGGAAATTATTGTTCATGTTCTTTTTTAATTAGTAAGATATTATTATTCATATTTTATTTTAAAATCTTATTTTTATATATTGAAAATACATGAATAATTTATATCCCTGGCGAATATACATGTGATTTGAACGGCCTATTATTATTATCAATTGTATTTGCAGGTGAGGAGAACATTTTCACGTTGTGAGATAGTTGGAAGACGGTTTCCGATTTGCCATGTGCATGTTGATAATGAAGTTGTGGAGGTTTGCCATGATCTTTTTCACTTTTCTCCTATCTAGGTGCAAAGATCATTTTGCGCTCTCGAAATTAATATTATTTGCTTATGACACACATCTTATTTTTATTAATTAGGTTTCAAGCTTTCACACCTCAGGAATAAGGTCTGAGAGGGGCTTGAGTTTATCTTTTGAGAAGCCAGTTGACTGTGATGAGAAGGACCACTATCGATGGAGAAATTGTTTGCGTAGAGATTTTACAATAAATGGGTTGCATATCTGATCCTAGTACCTTCTTGACTTTGCATTTATCATTGTCCCACATTGGCTAACCACTTCCATTAATGTTGTGCTGTGCTGAATTTTTTGGGTTTTTATACGTAGTTTATTATGTTTTGGAGATGTTTCAGTAGACTTCTAAACTTTATCTAAAAACTCCTGAAACTTCATATTGTCTACTGGCAATTGTAAATTATCCTCTTTGTTTTTGCTCAGGTTGATGTTTGACCCTTATTCAAAATACGTCTATGATTACACGGGAGGAGTGGATGATATCAGGAAAGCTAAAGTGTGCATATAATCTTTGATGAGGTCTAATTGTTACCCTAATCCCTTTCCATTCTGATCTGATAACTTGTGCTACAGGTACGAACAATCGGTCCTGCTAGTTTCTCATTCATAGAGGATTGCGGTCAGTTCCCTTTCATTTCTTGTTCCTTTAGTGAAGTTCGACTCTTAAATGATAGACAGTTAAGGCCTCTGTATCTGTTCGGGCATTTAGTGGCTTTGTGTATAATCTTGCTTGAATGACTTGCTCTCTTTATATACTATACACAAGAGTGCTTAAATTGCCAACTTCTTTGCTCTTTTTCTTTCTTCTAAAGCAACTTCATTGCTTTATTGTAATCATTTAACTTATATTTGTTATGTAACAAAAATATCTTTACTTTACCTTTGCAGCTCGAATCCTTCGTGCCATTAGAATTGCTGCCAGACTAGAATTTCGATTTGGAAGGGAGACAGCTCTTTCTATCAAAAACTTGTCATCTTCAGTCCTGAGGCTTGATAGGGTACTTGGAGAACATCCCTTTCTCTCTCTCTCTCTCTCTCTCTCTATGTGGGTGTGTGTGTATATTTATGCGTGTAATGTTTATATGGATACCTTATGTATGTTGGTCTACCAACAAAGCACAAGACCTATTATTTTGATAGGTCAAAGCACTAAAACTACTTCAAAATGTTCTATTCGGCTTTGGTTTTTTCAGGGAAGGCTCCTCATGGAAATGAATTACATGTTAGCTTATGGCTCTGCTGAGGCTTCACTAAGATTGTTGTGGAAATTTGGTCTTCTAGAAATACTTTTGCCAATTCAGGTGAATATAACCTGAATCTCTGTTGCACCTTATGGTTAACTTAATTACATTTCTGATATAGCTTACCTTGCAGGCAGCATATTTCGTTCGCTATGGTTTTAGAAGACGCGATAAGAGGTCTAACATGCTTTTGGTAATTTTTTTTGTATAAATCTTGCTCTGGATGCTAGGTGTTTCAGTTCTTCTTTTTGGGTCCACCATAGACTCTTGTCCTCGATAAGGTACTTGGGGGCGAAAAATTTTTTCCCCTCAAAAAGTAGTACATATTGGCCTTGAGGTGATTATGCTTAGTCATAGCTGCATTGTTGGCTAAAAAGTGATTAATGCCTTGACGTGGTGGATTTTGGGCCATAAGTTCATTCAATGAAAATCTGATGATCACAGACTCAAATTCTCCTAAAGAAGCCAATAAGAGAGAAGAAAACAAGAAACTACAGTTTTTGTTGGTTTGCAATTAACTTAGTGTTGATCTAATGGAGAATCATAAGGTTGTAGATCTCATATTGGGACCATTTTCATTAGAATCAATGCTCTTGTACATGCAAATAATGAATTTGAGAATAGCACTGGCTGAAGAAGCATAATTTTTGAATTTAGCAAAGAGTTGCTCATGATTGTCTTAATGTGCCATAAAGATTACATCGTTATGTGTGAATATTAAGTACTTTTTAGGACAGCAATACCAAATCTAGTGCATGTGCATTCTTAGAATATACATGTGGTCCTGCTTATTTTTATTTCTTTCTTTTGCATTAGATGGCCTACACTACAATGAAGATAACTCATGGTTTCTCTAGCATCCTATTTGTGCAAATCATCAATTACCAAGATCCAAATCCCGATTATATTCTGATTCCCTATCTTTTTGTCAATGGACCGTTTTTATACCAAGAATTAAATTGTCACATATCTCCTTTAGTTGCCAAATGCAAGTTTTGACATGCTAGAAATTTTGCATATCTCATTTCTTGAACCCATTTTATGTTGATTTTGGTTTGATGAGTAAGAAGTCAAAGCTATAATGATTAACTTGTTTCTGCTTCCTTTGCAGTCTCTGTTTTCCAACCTCGATAAATTACTGGCCCCTGATAGGCCATGTCACAGTAGCTTATGGTAAGATTCTTTGCACAGGCTTCAGCAAGTAAGATGGTTTGTAAGTCGTTCTATGAATCTATTTCATTTTCAGTTTATGGAATATTCACTGGATTGTGTAGTATTATTCCTATTTCTGCATGATAGTTCTCTTGTGCCTGGCACCAGGACCTCTCCTCTAAAAAGTTGGTTACAGGACTGTTAAAGTAACTAGATTGAAAAGGAAAACTGAAGAACAAAATTCTCATATATGTTTTTAAAGGACCATTGAAAATACTAGATAGAAATGGGAACCTAAAGGACAAATCAAATATGTTTGTGTGTGATCTTTGACTTCATCAAAAAATTTATGTACCCCTAGAAGAAATAATTTTGACAGAGAAGTTGCTGCTCTAACTTTTTAATATCTAAAATGTCTTTACGTGATTCTCCCAGTAATTTTGACTTGGCTTGTTTACTGGTTCAAATGTGCAAATGCTCCATATATGATAGAATTGCAAACCCTCTGGTTCCCCTGTGTAATTCTTTCAACAGATTTCTCAGTCAGATAAATGCAAGCAAACAATTTTTTTGGCAAGTAATTGAAAACATGCAAGTACAGAATTTTTCGTAATATGTTTTAATCATGCTACTATGTTTACTGCTAAGACCTATGCTTTCTAGGAGTCTTTTAGCCTTATTAGAGATTCTTATGCCCTTAGCAAATATGAGAATTTTTACTTTCATCAAAATATTTATGTACCCCTAGAAGAAATAATTTTGACAGAGAAGTAGCTGATCTAACTTTTTAATATCTAAAATGTCTTTACGTGATTCTCCCAGTCAGTTTGACTTGGCTTGTTTAGTGGTTCAAATGTGCAAATGCTCCATATATTGCTCCATATATGATATAATTGCAAACCCTCGTGTTCCCCTGTGTAATTCTTTCAACAGATTTCTCAGTCAGATAAATGCAAGCAAACAATTTTTTTGGCAAGTAATTGAAAACATGCAAGTACAGAATTTTTCGTAATATGTTTTAATCATGTTAGTATGTTTACTGCTAAGACCTATGCTTTCTAGGAGGCTTTTAGCCTTATTAGAGATACTTATGCCCTTAGCAAATATGAGAACTTTTAGTGCTTTTTACTTTTAATTTTTTTTGCCTGAGATGAATTTAAATGGAGAAACATGGTCAATGAGAATTTATATAGGCGAGACCAACTTGTTTGGGACTAAGGTGTAGTTGTTGTCATTGTTGTTATAATTGAAAACATGCAAGTTAACAATCTTACTGAGAGAAATCTGGCGCATTTGTTGGCCTCATAGTGATGGATTCTATTGTATGTTTGGAGCTAACTCATCTTGCTTTACATACCTATGAATTTCAAGTGATAGGAGGCTTTTAGCCTTATTAGAGATACTTATGCCCTTAGCAAATATGAGAACTTTTAGTGCTTTTTACTTTTAATTTTTTTTACCTGAGATGAATTTACATGGAGAAACATGGTCAATGAGAATTTATATAGGCGAGACCAACTTGTTTGGGACTAAGGTGTAGTTGTTGTCATTGTTGTTATAATTGAAAACATGCAAGTTAACAATCTTACTGAGAGAAATCTGGCGCATTTGTTGGCCTCATAGTGATGGATTCTATTGTATGTTTGGAGCTAACTCATCTTGCTTTACATACCTATGAATTTCAAGTGATTGGAGCTGCACAATCTGCACTTTTTCTTTGATCAGTAATTGCAACTGAAATCGCCTAGTTTTGTGCATATATCCTCTCTGTCATTCGTGATTCCTAGCCAAAGAACTAATAATTTTAAAAGAATGTGAGTAATAGGGTGAAGGTGTATGTTAACATGCCAAAAAGTTTTTCGTACACATTTTTCTCTTTCAGTTTTGTTCCCAAAAATGTAGATGCAGAATCCTCTTTTCAGATTCAAAGTGCATCAAAATGCTAAGAAGCTAATGTCCTTGTTGGATCAATTAGCCAAGCTTATCTGAATTCTTTATGTTCTAGGGTTGCAATTTTGGCTTTCCATAAAGCACTCTCAGATCAGCCAAGGGACCCTTTGGTGGTTGCTGCATTTGGCCTTGGTATCCATAACGGAGGCGATCTATCAGAAGCTTTAAGTATAGCTAAAAGGATCTCCACACAACATGACGGAAGCTTTCATGAGTTGGAGTCTCAGGATCTGGACTTGGCAGCTTTGAAAGAGGAAGTTGTGGAACTGGTAACTTCTGTTCAAAGGGCATTAACTAATATGACAGATGAGTATTGTGTCTCACGAGCAATGACTAACTACCCTAAAGCGCCGTACTCAGATCTAGTAAGCTGATTTCCCTAATATTTTTTCGTTTTTGGTTTGCTATTCTTGGTGATTAGTCCTTTCTTTCCTGTCCTGGTTGTTTGACCTTGTATCGAATGTCTCTTCATATTTTTGGCATACAGCTATAAACTAAAAGTAAGTTGATATTATCTGCCAAAGAAAGAGGCAAGTTAATCTCTCCTTTTTCATTCTTTTGCAGGTATTTATTCCATTAGCACTGTATTTAAGAGCGTGCAAGGTTTTCCAATGCGTTAGAATGGGAAAGGAGAAGGGATTTGTAGCTAAGCAAGGTAGCAAAATAGACTATGAGTTGTTAGCTTTGGGTAGCCTACAGGAAGTTCGACATGTCTTTGCAAGGATCGTCTTTGATACCATATATCCATTAAACATTGGCGAGGATGATACCTAGAATTTTGTTAGCGGAAGTCGTGTATTTTTTCCTATAGAATGTATTATCAGTTGCTGGGAAAGCTGTCAAGCGTAAGGAAATAGCTTGATCCAATAAAAACACTTGTCTTGTTTGCCGTGAAAAATATTGTGTATACTCTTATCATCTGTTTGCTGGTTTTTCGTGAAGGTCTTTCTTTTGTGGTGTTGGATACACAATGTATAATGAATCGAAATAAGAAATATCATCTAAAATCACATGAGAACCATGATAATTGTGAAGTGGAGAAAGCAATAAATTTGACATTATTTTAAGTCCAAAAATCGTGGTTACAGAGTAAGGTGGTACTTCAAGCCCAATGATGCCGAGGATGATGTATCCTCCAAAAGATAGGGATGTAACTGCACACATTGAAAGAATGCAAAAGCTAATACTACCTTATATCAAATTAAATTGAAAGAATTCCCAGTTTCTTTCTAGTACTAGAGGAAAACAAGAAGGTATCAGGTGCACTTCAGTGCTTGCTTCACTTCTGGGCAGGAGGAGCCGCACCACCGGTCGTTGGCCTGCAAGGTGAGGAATCTAAGCATCAGTTCAAAATATTATAAATACATCACAAGATTTTCTCTTGCTTGATTCAACAACAGCAAATGAAAGATAAGGAAGAAGAAGCCTACAGGCCAACGAAAACTTTGAAAGAATCATAGATTCCCCATTGTGCTCCAGTGAGTGTGCCAATCATGAGTATACGAAGGGGAAGACCACGAGTACAGAGACCCCATAGGCCTAGCTTATTCACAGCCTGGCAAAGGGAAAAATTGTTAGGCATATTGCAACAAAATATTAGTATTAGCATAGAGGATGCAGTTTAATGTATACTCACATCGCCAACAGTCGCCCCCTTGGCATTGTTGAGGAAAGAAACTAAGTTATCAGCAGGGTGTGATACAACAGCGCAGAGAATGCCAGCCAAATATCCACCAGCAAAGCTCACACCAAGCTGCGTAGTATTGCTGCACTGGTCTTTTGGTGTAGGAATGACATGCTTATAAAGTTGCTCCACAATGGTTTCGAATGATGCAAACTTCATCATGGTGTCTGTTAAATAAATAACCCATGTTAGACTCAGTCAACCTAGGCAGTTTCCATTCTCCACAGCAACGGAACATTCAACGAAGAGCAAACAGATGCCAGGCACTTTGACCGATAAAAAGTTAAGAATTTGAGATATATTTATTTATACTACCACGGTTATTAGGTTACCAATTAATGTTTATGAGAGATTTACTGGTAATTACCTTATAATTGATCCGATTAAAGATGTACATATTGTTTTTGCAGATGATGCCTTTGAGTTTGAGAAGGTTTCCAAGATTTAAATTAAAGAAAGTATCAAAATGAAAACTAATTAAAACCAAAAACGATGGAAAATTCAAAGAACACATATATGTAAGCTTACATGGAATTTGTCGTCCCCAGAGAGGTACAATCCCCTTATAAAGCCTGTATGAAAAATTCAAAGTCCAAGTTTTTGTTAGTATTGAATACTAATCAAACCTCACAACAAAAGAATTAACAACAAATTTGTCCCACATAATAAAATAGGCATATACCCAGCAGCGCCTTCAGCTTTGACAAATTTGGGAAGTCCATCAGACAAGCCTCTGGCAAAACCAGGTTGAGTTTGGACACGAACTTTGACAGCCTCAAAAGGGCAGAGTGCAACATCAGCAATAACTTCAGCAGAAGCTGAACCAGCTAGATATATCAAAGTCTTGTACTTGACAGCATTCTCAGGGCCAGCAAGGTCTGAGTAATACTTCTTGAAATATTCGTAGAATCCATATTTGCATGCTCCTTGTGCGCTGTAACCAAGTAAGGTAGGTGCCCAACCCCTAAAGAAACCTCTAATACCCTGCTCTTTAAGCAGAACTCCGAAACCAGAGGAAATGCTCTTGTACTTTGCAGGATCAATCTGACAAAATCAAACAAGTCAATTGTAAGAAGATCAAATCCCAGTCCAACGTGCACAATTTAATGCAAGTCTAAGCATTTGACATATACAGTTAATGCAATTCAAGTGTTACTCCTTTTACTCTATTTTTCAGGTTATTATATTACACTAGATTATAAAGAGGTAGCTATGGTTGTATGTGAAACAAACCTGATAGTGTAATAATTCTTTACATTATATCTACAGAACATAAATATCAGATTAATGAGTACCCCATTTAAATTATATATACTAATAATATGAAAGATATTCTACACGATCAATGAAATATAACATATCATAGCAGGTAAATTACCATTTTGTCAAGTTACTTATAATTATAAAGATTAATACGTGACTTATTGTGTAAATACTTTTATACCTTTTTTGTTGTTTATTAGAACTTAAGCTCGGTATTGAAGGTTAGAAAATAAAAGGGGATCTGTCTGCTATAGTATAGTATAGTAATACCTGCATGTTGCACTTGACAAGATCGAGCGGGGTGACAGCCGTGTGGGTAAGACCACAGCTCAGAATACCACCGACCGTACTGGCAGCGTAAAAAGCTGGTGTATACATTTCTACCTTATACCCTGAACCCGAACCCGAACCCGAACCCTCCTTTGGTGCCGCAACCAAGAAAGGCTTCTTGCTCATCGTCGATGATGGTGACGGGAAAACGGACGGCTGAGACGAGCTATCCATTTTCTCATGATGATCCAAAGTAGTGAGATTAGAAGAACGTCCCGTGTAAGGAAAACTGGGGATCAAAGATTTTCGAGTCGAGCTATCTGGAAACGCCATTGCAGTAGTTTGCAAGAGCGCTAATAAGGAGAAGCTCAAAAGAGCTTTGGAGTAATGTGTGAGAGAATGGAAATGAATGTTGAAAAAGAATAACTCTCCAACGAAGGAGAAGAGTCGAAGATGGCTACGTTTTATGGAAGGCTAGTTGTTATTGTAATTGGCTTTTTTAGCGTGGCTTTTGGACCAATTTATAAATCAAAGTTTGGCGGCCTTGGCACTTGGCTCCCCCTTATTTGAGTTCTGAGGTGCCTCATCTCTTGGTCTGCGTTGAATTTTATTTAAGCATTGACCTTCTTTGCTTTTGTCCTTTAAATTTTCAAAACTTTTTTCCTTCAACAGTAAACAGGAGGAAAGATATGGTGTGACAATAATCTTTTGTCATTTTATTTATTTATTCATTTCGAGGCCCTATTAATTGGGAAAGGACACAAAGGGATGTATAAAGCCAGGGACAAATTTGGCTTCCTCTTTTTTTTTTTTTTTTTTTTTTTTGTGCTTTAAGTTCGAATCCATCTTTCCCTCCCCTCCATAACATATTTTCTGACAATTTTGCGATTAAAGTTGTTTTTGTTTTTTCTGTTTGGCTTGGAAAATGCAGAATGAAATAATAAGAAACAAGGCATGAGACGTGTCAAGGATCTTCAGGTCACATGTGTTTATCCTCAAAATCGGATAACAATTAAATTTGTGCTAAGATTGTTCAACTTGTCTGATTTTAAGGTTATGTGATCTAGCTTGATACAAAATGATAAATCAGATTGAAATTGAAATAAACAATGGGAAAGTAAATGCAAACCACACAAGTTGAACAATCTTAGCCTTAAAAGGTTAGCCGCCCTCGAGCCAAAAGTGCTTTTATCGATATCAGAACAGAATGACAAGAGAATAATAAGGACTAAGAATAACAATATATTGCTTTGGAATGCGTGTTACCATATGTTAATCAGACCCCCTTTATATAGTAGGGGAGTCCTACTTTAGGTACAATTCTATAAAAGGTAAAAATCTCCCGGTTTGCTGATTTGCCGATTCCTTATTGTTATGTGCCGAGATTCCTGCCATGATATTCGACCGGTTACGGATATTTCGGCCTTCCGTTACTTCGGTCTTCTGTTGGTTATACCGGCAACGTTTCCTCGAGCTTATTCAGGGTCAAGTTCGATTCCGGGATCATGGACTCAATATTCTCGAGGACGGACATTTTGACCTCGTGTTCTGGTTCGATGAGACTCGGGGTCGATCTTCAACCCCTCGCGTTCCGAGCCCGATATGGCATGCAATAGTCGAGTCCGATTTCGACCGTATATAGATAGTCCTTTCATTTATCGGAGAGTAACGATGAGAAATGATATGAGCTTCCGATTCTCACCTCGGTACTCTACGTTAGCAACGACAAAATGAATGAAATGCCTCGTCAATCACGTCTTAATGGCATTAAATGCTCGTTAGTTGCTGGTCAACCACTTCTTGCTTTGAACCTTCTTTTGGAAATTATAAATACCCCCTCATTAGTTCATTAAAACTTTACTTTCAAACCCTTTGACCTCGTACTAATTTTAACACTTCCGAGCATTAAATATCTAGCTATTCTGACCTCTATCTCTTTTCTTCATTTATCAAATAAATGGCGAAGACTTTAAAATCTGTTCCCAAAAAAGAAACTCCTTTTGCCTCGCGACCGGATGTTGAGGAAAATGTTTCGCCTACTGCTACTGAGGAACCGGCACCGGAACCTTCTTTGAAATATTCATCCCCAAGGGGTGCCCGATCGGTGCTGATTTCAAGATCGAGAAGCCCTGCTCGATACTGGGTCGGTGTGAGCTGGTCTCAAGATATATTTGCTCGATCACCAAGGACACCTTCTCCGAGGTCAAGAAAGATTGCAGCTGAGCTAATAAGCACGTAGTGGTCCCCAAGCCTGAGGAAGTCATCACTACTTACGTGGAGGGATTTTTAAGTGTTTATACTTATCCCTTCACGCTGGGTCCCTTGGACCTGGTCATTATTGCATTCTATAAGAGGTACGAGGTGAACCTTGGTCAAATTCACCCTTCTTTTTGGAGGATAGTACTTATCCTCCGTTTTTTCGTAAGCAAGATCGAGAGGGTATCCCTTCACCCTCGACTATCTCATCACTTATATAGTCCCCGACTTTATCGAGGGGGACTAATCAAGCTTACCCGTTAGGCCAGTAAGGCCCCAATCTCGAGCATCGACGAAAATCGGGATCGAAGCTGGTTGGGCCGCTTTGTCCGAGTGAAGACCTCCGATTTGATCCCAGTCGAGCATATGCCATCTCCTAAGAAGTGAAACATGACATGTATGCATAATCTTGCTTTCAAGATTTTGTTCATCGCTCTTCCTTTTCCTCCCTTCTCATTGATGTTTTGTGGTGGTGTAGCTGTTGCTCGGATGCCGGATGCAGTTTCTCGACTTAAGGAATGAGTCTAGGGCATTGCAACACAAAGGCCTTATTCCGAGAGTTCGTGGCGCGAGCTTTCGAATGGCCGATGGGAGGCCCGTTCCTATGGGGGTGAGATTTTTCTTAAGTGGCATTTGATTTCCCTTCTACGCTGTTGAGTTCTTACTCGTATTATATCTTTTGGCAGGTTTACAACAAGATGTCGCAATGAGTCCTCCATCCGGTGATGACAATATATTTACCGAACCATCTGCTCCGAGGCAGGATAAAGAGAAGAAAAGAAAAAGGGTTCCGAGTTCTCCGAGCTCTGAGAAGAAGAAGCCAAGGAAAAGGTTAGAACATAAGCCCAAGGGAAGCACCAGAGCTTGAGCACTGTTCTCCGGACTCACTCTATCGATTGAGGGATGAGTCCGAGGGGGAAGGAGAAGCCTACGATTTGGTGGCCAGCATGCCGCAGCAGCTTGAAGGGCAAGGGGCCTCCGAACCAGAGGGAGGCGATGCCCATCTCCATTGAATCGGGGAGGCCGAGGAAGAGGCAGGAACTGGAGCTTTCCGGGATACGGGAAAAGCCCCACAGGAAGCACTTGGCCAATAGAGATTGCCGAGTCGCCCTCGTTCACAAATTCGATGTTCACCAAGGCCCAATGCACAAAAAAATGCCCCATCGAGGGGGACCTTAGAGCGAACAACCCCTTCCGCGGTTTTTTTGACGGCGTGGATTAGGCGGCCATGGAGGACGCCACTGGATTTGACAATTTAGAGATACCGAGGAAGGGCTCACCCTCTGAAGAAAGCGGGCCTTCCTCGAGCCCGAAATTGGTCGATTGATTCCCTGGCCCAAGTGCTAATCCTGATCGGTAGTGATCAATTGTTATCTCCTTTCCGGAGGATGATCGAGTCCTCTCCGTCCCTGTAGGGGTGGCCAGTTATCTTCGATGTCTAGTGACCGAGGATGATCAAGTCAAGATGAACGAGGTGGATGCACCCTGCCTTTTCAACGAAGCACAACAGGCACTGAACCGGGTAACTTCATGTTTTCCTAAGTATTTTTTGATTTACACTTAGATTATTTCGTAGATAACTTAGTGTTTCTCTTCGTGTTCGTAGGTATCGATGCTTCATCACGAAACTTTTTTAAGGTACCGGGATGAGCTGAAACAACTCGAAGCTGAAGTTCGAGAGCTCACTAAGAAGAGAGACGCCTTTAAATTTCTTAACGAGCAGTTCGAAGGGGAGGTTAAGAACTTTCGTGCCGAGCTGGAAGTTGCTCGGAAGGAACATACTGATTTGGTCGAGCAGGTAAAAGTTTTTGAGGCTAGTGATGATGAATTTGATTCGGTGACAGATGTTCAAAATCCGCAGGTCCAGCAAAAACTCAATCGGATTGACTAGCTCCGAGTTGAAATGGATATAGTCAAAGCTGAGACCGATGAATGGAGAGGCAGAATGGATCGTCTGGCTTCGAAAAAAGAGGCTGCTCGGGCACAACTAACTTTGGCTGAAATCCATCTTAGAGCGGCAAAGGAGAGGGCAGAGGTTCAGACCAAACAAGTTAAGGAGCTCCAATCCCGATTAGGTTCGGCTGTCTCAGATCGAGAAAGTCTAGCCAAGGAGCTTAAAACGGCCAAGTCAGAGGTCGTTGTGGTCAAAGCCAAAGTTGATGAAATGGTGGCTCAGTACAAGGATGATGCCGAGGCGGCTCAGGACCTTGTAAAAAATATAGTTGAGCATATGAAGTGGCAATCCTGAAGGGAGGCCCTCGAGGAAGTTCATGCTCGGAGTTTTGATTTATTGGCTGAGATTGGGAATGCCAAGGTGCTCGATGCCGAGTCCAGGAAGCTGGCCTATCCCGAGGAGTCTAAAAATTTGGGCGAGTCCGAGGGTGGCGGAGACCCCGAAGGTGATGATGCAGCCCCCGACGAAGACTAGGCCACTTAGGCCCTTTTTAGATGCTTTTGTTTTTTGCTTTTTGTATTACCTTTTAATTGAGGCTGTTCGGCGTTTGTAAAAATTTGCATCGGGACTGTTTGGCCCTTGTAAAAAGAATTTTTGATATGTATATAAGGTCTTTTCCCTTCAACAGCTTTAAATTTTCCCTTTGCTTTACTACTTATATTTGCAAATATCGAAATTCCTTAGCATGAAATAGTTAGGTTACGTTCGGAGGTTCGAACAAACCTTGCCTTCAACATTATTTTGTTTTAAGGCATCGTGGGGGTTCGGCATTATTGGAAACTTTTTTCCAAAGTAGTTTAGATTATAGTTTGCCGAGGATAGCCTTTAGAACCGGTTATGAAATTTTGAAGGCCTTGTTTTTTTACGGGTTTCGAACGTCTCCGAGCCGTTTTAGTATGGCCAAAGCCTTTTTAGTTCAGGTGTTTCCCAATGGGTTTGTCACCTCGAGTTATCTGGACTTGCCTTAGATAACGATTACCGAACAGGGTTAGCCGTAGCTTTTTGGAGTTCGGACAATGCCAAATAAGCTTTGTGACCTCGGGTTTCGATATCCCGAAATGGCCGTAGCCTTTTAATTCGCCAAATAGGCTTTGTGCCCTCTGGCTCCGATAATCCGAGCCGTCCGAGTATGTTTTCGGACGGCAGCCTTCGATTGGGAGTGATCGTTTGAACCCAGATAAAGGTGGCCCTTGGGCTCGATACCTTTAGGGGATCGAATGTGAGAAATTTCTTAAAGAGAAAAAAGAGAAATTCTTAAAGGATAAGATATTTATTCGCAAGGTAGAAACTTTTATTCTTGTGCGTGATAGTTACACATATGTACAAGTTTTGTGCCAGGGCTCGAGTAATAAATGCAGGTAAGATTCATGTGACTGTTTGGCCCTTACAGTAAATCCTATCGATCGAGCCGTGACCGTTCAATCATAAAGTTTCCTTCCTTGCTAAAGTCGTTAACCGAGGGTGATCCCCCTCAGTGTTCGGGACTTATCGAAGAGAGGCCTCGAATACTGTTGTGTTCTTCGATACCGGTTCGTAACAGGCATTCAATTCTAAGTTAGCATGATTTACTTATTACCTCGTTAAAAATCTTGCCGAAAAACCCATTTGGGACAAAACCGGTTCAAGGAAAAAAAGTGCAATGCGTGCTTTCAAGCCTAAAGGTTGTGTCGTTCTTTGATGATTCCCTGCAAGTGTTAGTTCAGGATGTAAATAAATAAAAAGAAATGAATGGGGTCGTACCTTAGCAATAGTATCGCTTCGAGTGAGCTATGTTCCAGTTGTTCAGTAGTTGCTTACCGTCCATCGTTCCAAGTTTGTATGATCCTTTACCGGTAATCTCAATAATCTGATAAGGGCCTTCCCAGTTCGGACCCAACTTCGCTTCGTTCGGGTTTCAGGTGTTTAGTGTAACCTTCCTTAGTACCCAGTCCCTGACATTAAAGTGTCGAAGGTTGGCCCGTCGATTGTAATACCTTTTGATCCGCTGCTTTTGGGCGGCCAACCGGACAAGGGCTGCTTCGCGCCTTTCATCCAGAAGATTTAGGCTCGTGTTCATAGCCTCGTCGTTTGATTCCTTGGTTGCATATCGGAACCTAAGAATTTATTCTCTGACTTCGACCGGTATTAGAGCTTCGGCGCCATAGACCAGTGAGAACGGGGTGGCCCGGGTACTAGACTTCGAGGTCGTTCAGTATGCCCATAAGACTTCGAGCAGGATTTCCTTCCATCTTCCTTTGGCGTCAGTTAACCTCTTTTTGAGGTTTTGGAGTATGGTTTTGTTGGTCGATTCTGCTTGCTCGTTCCCACTAGGGTGGTAGGGTGTTAATAGGATCCTTTTGATCTTATGATCCTCGAGAAATTGGCTTACCTTGCTGCCGACGAACTGTTTCCCGTTGTCGCATACGATCTCGGCCGGCATTCCGAATCGGCATATGATATGATCCCAAATGAAGTCGATGATTTCTTTCTCCCTGACCTTTTTGTATGCCTGGGCTTCCACCCACTTAGAAAATAGTCAGTCATAAATAATATAAATTGAGCCTTACCCGGAGCCCATGGAAGGGGGCCAACAATATCTATTCCCCACTTCATGAACGACCATGGTGACAAAACCGAATGCAACAGCTCCCCAGGCTGATGAATCATCGGAGCGTGTCTTTGACATTCATCACATTTTCGTACGAACTCCTTCGCGTCTTTTTCCAAATCGATCCAGTAGTAACCAACTCTAATTTTTTTTCGAGCCAAAGATTCGGTGCCCGAATGATTTTCACAGGTACCTTCGTGGATTTCCCTCAAAACGTACTCAGTATCTCCTAGCCCTAGACATATTGCGAGTGGGATATCGAATGCTCTTCTGAACAGGGTTCCGTCTTCGGATAGGCTAAACCGGGCTGCCTTTGTACGCAGGCCCTCGATTCTTTTGGATCCGAGGGCAGTTTCTCGGTCCTAAGATATTCTACATATTTACTTCTCCAGTCCCAAGTTAGGCTCGTCGAGTTCATCTCGGCATGACCTTCTTCAACCACCGATCTCATAAGCTGTACGACTGCCCTCGAATTGAACTCATCGTCTTCGACCGATGACCCTAAGGTAGCGAGGGCATCGGCCTCACTGTTTTGATCCCGAGGTACGTGTTGCAAAATGCATTCTTTGCATCGATGTAATGTTACCTGCAACTTGTCCAAGTACCTTTTCATTCGTTCTTCTCTGACCTCGAATGTTCCATTAACTTGGTTTACCACAAGGAGGGAGTCGCACTTGGCTTCGATCACTTCTGCCCCCAAGCTTTTGGCTAGTTCAAGGCCTGCAATCATGGCCTTATATTCGGCCTCGTTATTAGTCAATTTCACAGTCTTAATAGATTGTCTAACTACATTGTCTGTTGGTGGCTTCAATATAATGCCAAGTCCGGACCTTTTTGCGTTTGAGGCGCTGTCCGTAAATAGGGTCCAGATTCCCAAGGAGGTCCCTGATTTAATTAACAACTCTTTTTCGACCTAAGTCGGCCACAAAGTCTGCCAAGATTTGAGACTTAATGGCGGTCCGGGGTCAGTATTTAATAACGTACCCACTTATTTCCACGGCTCATTTGGCCAACATGCCCGAGAGCTCGGGCTTATGCATAACGTTCCTCAACAGGTAAGTAGTTACTACACATATAGGGTGACACTGGAAGTATGCAGCTTCCTAGAGGCGCTTAGCAAAGCGAGCGCTAGATTTTCTAGGTGAGGGTACCTAGTTTCGACCTCACCTAGGGTCCTGCTAATATAGTAAATTAGAAATTGCGTACCTTGCTCTTCTCGGACCAGGACTCCACTTACCGCTATCTCCGAAACTGCCAAGTACAAATATAGTTGTTCGTCTGCCTTCGGTGTGTGAAGCAGCGGTGGGCTCGATAAATACCGTTTGAGTTCCTACAAATCTCGTTGACATTCCGGGGTCCATGAGAAGTTATTCTTCTTTTCAATAGTGCGAAGAATCGGTGGCTCTTATCGGACGACCTCGAAATGAATCGTCCCAGGGCGGCTATGTGTCCCGTTAGTCTTTGCACGACCTTCACATTGTTCACGACCGTGATATCTTCGATGGCTTTGATTTTGTCGGGGTTGATCTCGATTCCCCGGTTGGATACCATGAATCCGAGAAATTTACATGACCCAACTCCAAACGCACATTTTTCTGGGTTCAGCTTTATATTATATTGATTCAATATGCTAAAATTTTCCTGCAAATATTTCAAATGGTCCTGTGCACGCAGGGACTTAACCAACATGTCGTCAATGTAAACTTCAATTGATTTTCCTATTTGTTCCTCGAACATCCGGTTTACTAGGCGTTGATAAGTGACATCAGTATTTTTTAATCCGAATGGCATCACGTTATAGCAGTACGTGACGTACTTTTTGATGAATGAGGTTTTTTTTTGATCATCAGGGTCCATCTATATTGTACCCAGAATAGGCATCGAGAAAATTGAGGATCTCGTGGTCGGCCGTGGCATCGATCATGCGATCGATATTGGGCAGAGAAAAAGAGTCCTTGGGACACGCCTTGTTCAAATCCTTATAGTCTACACACATTCTTAATTTGTTTCCTTTTTTAGGGATTACCACTACATTTGCTAACCAATCCAGGTATTTAACTTTCTGAATGGACCATATTTTAAGGAACTTAGATACCTCATCCTTGAAGAAAGCATGTTTGACCTCGGACTAGGGCCTCCTCTTCTGTTTGACCAGATGAAATTTCGCGTCCAGGCTTAGCCTGTGAGTGGTTATCTCCGGTGGGATCCCTGTGATATCAAGATGGAACAAAGCGAAACAATCTTCATTAGTTATAAGAAACTGAAGGAGTTTTTTCCTGAGCTCGGAGCTTAACCCTATGCCCAGGTATACTTTTCGATCGGGCAAGTGTTCTCTCAATATGACTTGTTCCAGCTCCTCGACCGTTGATTTAGTGGCGTCGGAGTCATCGGGGGCTATAAAAGATCTGGGAACCTCGTAATCATTATCCTCGCTTTCCTCTCGTTAGTCCGAATCTGCTGAGGCTGGTATCAGTGATTGCTATTTGGCCCCATTTTTGACCATCTGGTTCGGATCCTTCGATGTTGAGATTGTAGGTGCTGGTATCACCTCCTTGACCGCGAATATTTCCTTGGCAGCCGGTTGTTCACCATAGACTATTTTGACTCCACTAGGTGTGGGGAATTTCAGTGCGTAGTGCAGTGGCTAGGGCACTGCCCTCATGTTGTGGATCCATGGCCTTCCGAATAAAGCGTTGTACCTCATGTCTCTTTCGATCACATAAAATTTAGTTTCCTGGATGGTCCCGGCGGTGTTTACTGGTAATGTTATCTCGCCCTTAGCGGTTTCACACGCTATGTTGAACCCGTTTAGAACTCGGATTTGGTCTTGTAGGCCGAGTTGCTCCACGACCCTCGATTGGATGATATTGGCGGAGCTACTTGGGTCAATTAACATACGTTTTAACTCGAGATTTATTTATGAGTACAGATTTTACCAGTGCATCATTATGGGGCTGCACGATTCCTTCCGCGTCCTTATCATTGAAAGACAAAGTTCCTTCCGATATGTAATCCCGAGTCCGTTTCTCCCTTATGATGGATACTTTGGTGCGTTTCAGCATTGGCCCCTGAGGGACATCGACCCCACCAATGATCATGTTAATGACGTGTTGAGGTTATTCTTGTTCGGTCTATTTGTTAGAATCCCTATTCTTGAAATGATTCTTAGCTCGGTCACTCAGGAATTCTCGAAGATACTCGCTGTTGAATAGTCGGGCTACTTCCTCTCTCAACTGTCGGCAATCCTTCGTTGTGTGGCCGTGAATGCCGTGATATTTACATATCTGGTTAGGATGCCTTTGGGTTGGATCGGATTGTAGATGTCGAGGCCATTTGGTATCTTTGATGCATCCGATAGTTGATACAATGGCGGCAACATCGATACTAAAGTTGTATTCCGATAATCTCCATGCTTCTTTAGGCCCGATTGGCCTATCAAACTTGTTTTTGCTCATGAGTCCCCCGTTGCTATAACCTCTGTCGCTTTTCTTTTCGTTTCTCATAGAGTTCCGCCTGGACCCGCTGCTTCTTCGATCTCCATTATATGGCTGGTACCGATCCCTGTTTGGTCTCGGTTCATGATCGATGTCTCTCTTGACTCTGTCGATATTTCTAACTGGATAAACAGGCCCCGAAGGTGCCATAAGTTGATCATCTTCCACTCTGATCTTCAATTGATACCAGTTATGCACGTCGGCCCAAGTAACAGCCAGATATTCTACCAAGTTTTGTTTCAACTGTTGTGAAGCCACTGAGCTTCGGATATTGAGTCGCTGAGTGAAATCTTGAACAGCCCAATCATCAGCAACTGGCGGTAGGTCCATATGTTCCATCTGAAACAGGGACACGAACTCCCTGAGCATCTCGTTATCTTCCTGTTTTACTTTGAAAAGGTCTGGTTTCCTGGACTCGACCTTGATGGCATAGAATTAGGAGGTAAGCTGTGATACTATATCATAACTCCTTGTGACAGGGTCTCTCCAAATTTTTTCAGCAGAAAAGACTCGATCTCATTATCCTCCAAGTCGTTCCCTTTGATGGCACATGTATAAGAGGATACATGCTCATTGGGTCGGTCCTTCTGTTATACTTAGGTATCTCGGGCATACAAAATTTCTTAGGGATCGGCTTCGTAGCCGCGCTCGGAGGAAAAAGATTTTTGCATGAACTTCTTAGAATCTAGGCCTTTCAATATCGGCGGTGCTCTTGGGATCTGGTCTACCCTGGAATTATAGGTTTCCACTTTTTTGTCATTAGTTTCGAGTTTCTTTTCCCCCGACTCAACTCGTTTTGTCAATTCCTCAAGCATTTTTATGATCTCGGGGTTATTCCCCCATTCGCTCTCGTTAAATCTTTTTGCAATCGGTTCATCCCTGCGGGTAACTTCTCTGGGCGGATCAGGCTCGATTCTGCTCGGTGCGCGGGTTTGGATTTGTAACTAGGCTATCACCGCTTGTGGTCGTGGGGG
>MCJB01020088.1:21185-98459 GCA_002018475.1 Nicotiana obtusifolia
GGGGGGAGGCGAAGATCACCCTTAAACTAATCTCGTCTCCACCAATGTTTTGCGTATTTTGAGCCGCTGGTCGAGCTCCACCACGGACGCTATTTTCGGGATCGGTTGGCAGGTTCGTGTCGATAGCCACATGTGAATTATCTTCAATTGGGTCCGCGACCAGAATTTCGACGGGATCACTGGGCGCTATGTTATTATTTTCACTGTGATGACCGGACTCGTTGTCAACATGTAGGGGTGCTGATTGACAGTCCGGCATTTTGTGTTTTAACCTGAAATCTGAGACACTTCAAAGAGCAAGCGTAAAGTAGTGTGTGTTATGGAGATTTGTATCAAATAACCACTATTATACTTAGCCCCACGGTGGGCGCCAAACTATTTACCCTCAAAATCGGATAACAATTAAATTTGTACGTGGTTTTAATGATACATGATCTAGCTTGATACAAAATGATAAATCAGATTGAAATTGAAATAAACAATGTGAAAGTAAATGCAAACCACACAAGTTGAGCAGTCTTAGCTTTAGAAGGTTAGCTGTCCTCGAGCAAAAAGTACTTTTGTCAGTATCAGAACAGAATGACAAGAGAATAATAAAAACTAAAAATAATAATATATTGCTTTGGGATGCGTGTTACCATGTGTTTTACAGGTAATCTGACCCCCTTTATATTGTAAGGAAGTCCTACTTTATGTACAATTCTATAAAAGGTAAAAATCTCCTGATTTGCTGATTTGCCGATTCCTTATTGATATGTGCTGAGATTCCCGCCATGATATTCGTCCGGTTACGGATATTTCGGCCTTCCATTATTTCGGTCTTCTGTTGGTTATACCGACAATGTTTCCTCGAGCTTATTCGGGGTCAGGGTCGATTCCGGGATCATCTAACCTCGTGTTCTGGTTCGATGAGACTCGGGATCGTTCTTCAACCCCTCGCGTTCCGAGTCCGATCTGTCATGCAATAGTCGAACTCGATTTCGACTCGTATGCAATATGCTATGCCAATTGCAAAGTAACTGATTACGCAAAGTCATTGGTAATTCAGGTTATGGCAAGAGAATCATACTATTAAATTTTATTCTAATTAGAATAGTCAACGTAAATCTAGAAGGAACAGCTTTACTACTACTTGGAAGAATAGAATTCTGAGAACTCATGCTAATTGCCTGCCTTGTGATTAAATGCGGATTGCCTTAATAAGTAGCTGAAACTTTGCACTTTTCCAACTTCCAAAAGGTATGTGCGGACGTAATAGACCCCAATACTTGACCAACGACTAACCTTTTTAGCTTGGAAACTTCTTTTCTCCTTCCTCCGGGCTCTGTCCTAAATTCCTAGCTTTTGGTATTAATACTCATTCAAGTGTCTTTCTGATACTATCGACAATAGCGTGTTCCAATTTCGTTTCTGTTTTGCAGGAGAATTTAGTCAATCGTACCTGGAGTATAAAATTTGAAGAACTACAAGTATTATTAATGAAATATGAGAATATTTTATTAAAATCTATGAATAAGTCGTGCAAGTCAGATATATTTTATAAGAGGGAATATATGGAAGCTTAATGGTTGCAATTTCACCTTACACCACAAATAATTTGGAGTGAGAACAATCCATTAAAGGCTTCTCTTCTACTATATTTCGCTCTTACCGTTCACAGGTTCATGCATCTCGACAAACAACAATAACAAATTTAGTGTAATTCTATATGCCTACATTATCCCACTTTGTGAAGGTAGAGAGGCTATTTTCGATAAACCCTCAGCTTAAGGAACAGTAAGAAGAAAGCAATCAACAATAACAACAACAAGAAAAAAACAAAGACACAATAAGATCTAGAAATAAGAAATAGAGTACAAGAATAATACTAATACTACTAGTAAGAGCCATGTATCTCGACGGAAAAAAATAATAGTTATCTATAGTTTTCTAGAAACTTGACAAAATAAGCTTTTCCTCAGGTTAGTAATAAGTAGGAGAATAGAGTATCAATTTTAAATCTGTAACACTACATTTAGAAACATTAGCTTTTATCACTGACTATCTCTATAGTCTTTAGACGGCGTGTTTTTCCATTTTGATGAGTGAAAGAAGTACCTTTATTAAATGCCATGCTAGAACGTTATTTTAGAGAACCTTCCACTTGTTGATTAGGCTCCCATACTCTGTTTATACTAAAAAAACTAAATACATGTATGTGTATTATTTTGCTCAAACTTACTAATGATAACTAATATGTGTTTTTCTCGTACTATAAAAATAAGAATCTAAGAAATGATAACTAATATGTGTTTTTCTCGTACTATAAAAATAAGAATCTAAGAAAATAGAGGGTGTTTACCTGTAAAAACGTACAGTTAAATTTGTATCACGATTTATTAAATTGATCCGATAAAATAAAGTAATAAAGAACAAAGTGATTAAAACAAAGAAAATTGAAGAAAAGACAAGCCTGAGCTTCAGAATATTCTCACCGGAATCAAGAATAATTAGAAAATCTCGGCAATACTTGTGTAAAGTTTGAGAGAAAGAATACTAGTCTTTTGCTATCAGTATTTCTTGATGTTTTACAATAGAATGTAAGCATCTATTTTGTACTATTATGCTCTATTGACTACCAATATTAACGCTACAATAAAAGATAATAAAAAAGGTAATAAAAGGTAATAAAGCATAATAAAGGCTAACAAAGACGGGAGGAATCTTAGGGTCTTCTGTAACGGTCATATCTTGAACTGATTCTTATCCGGCCACTGATTTATATCTGGTATCTATATTATCTAGTCATAGGTTTGTACCTGATGTGAATATGGTTGAATCACTGCTAATTGGTCATACTTGACACGTGTTGCTTCCTAATTCACTCATCTTCTAAGACCGATTTTCACCATATATAGATAGTCCCCCCCACTTTCCGGTTACTCACCGACTGGGAAGTGGAAGTTTTCCACCCTCGTTACTACCTCATTAAAAACTTGGCCGGAAAGATACATTCGGGACAAAAATCGGGTGAAGAAAAAAAGAGTGCACAACTTAGGGATTCATATGATATCTCCACTACTTATTATTCTTACGTCGATGATCGATTGGCGCTGAAGGGGTACCACAGAAAACTTGATCTCAGATTTTTAGTATTCACCTAGAACTTTTGAGTTTTTCACTCTTGGGTTTTTAGTTGCACCCAAAAACTTTTCTAACCTCCCAGCTTTTGAGACCGAGGATGTTAATGACCATGAATTTTGTACTTCTGGTTTTAATAAGGTCCAGAAATTTAATGCTTCTAGTTAACTTTATGATCGGAAAACAAGTAATCCGACCTTTAGCCATTTGATTGAATAGCTTCATAAGAGAGGGCCTTTATGTTTACGGTGCTTATGAAGAGGACGTCTGCTGTTCATCCGGGCACAAATGTTAGGATTTGTAATTCTTTTTTGCTTCTAAGTATGAGCAAATATTATGAATGATTTTGTTCATTCAAACATATACAAGAATGCTTTTAGAAAGTGCAAGTTTTGCCTCATTCCATTCCTTGACCGTACATAAGTGTTTACAATTTTGTATATATGATAATTTATAGGAAATGAACAAAAATTTATTGCAAGAGAATTGCGATGAGGCTGACATTTATTGGGTCTAGCTGGTTCTTGATTCTGATTTCTTCCATTTATTTTTTCCCGGGGCTGACCTGACAGTCCTTAGTCCTTTATTTGGTAGTCCCCAGTTCCTTTCTTTATCCTAGAGCCAGTTCGGGCTATCTCCGGTATCTTGTACGGATTGTTCCGGAGCCATCTTCAGATGCTTCCGGTACTTATTATCGTGGTTTCTGCTGCTCTAATGCAACGGTCCCTAACATTTGTAGACATTATTGTCTTTCATCGAAGTTACTTTCTGGTGACTCGCTTCGTGGACGCCCCTGCCTTATGTCAGTTCGTGTTCCTGACGGGTATGGTTCAAACCAGTGTCTGGAATGCCTCTGATCAAAGTTCAATTGACCTTGATTCTGGGCCGTAGAAGATGTCTATTTAATTACCTGATCATCTTTTACGTGAATCTTTGACTCGTACCTGTTATGAACATCTGCCCTGTTGTTGCTTGAAATTCTAACAAACACTCCTTCAACTTCCTTGAGGCATCGAAGCTTTAGGGATTAAGACCTTTAGTAAATGCTTCTGCTGTCCATTCATCCGGTACTGCCGGCAACAACATGCGTTCTCTTTGGAACCTTATCACGAACTCTCGCAACAACTATGAGTCTCCTTGAGTGATTCTGAAAATATCTGCTTTCCTACCTTGAACTTTCCTCGCTCCAGCGTGAGTTTTGATGAAGAATCTGCAAGCATTTCAAAAGAATCAATTGAGTGTTCAGGTAAAAGTGAATACCATGTTAAATCCCCCTTTTTCAGGGTTTCGCCAAATTCCTTTAGTAAAACTGATTCGATCTCATAGCCAAATCATTTTCCTTCACAACTGTGGTGTAGGTTGTGCCGTGTTCCTATGGATCCGATGTTCCATCATATTTTTGAATATCCGGCATCTTAAATCTCTTTGGAATCAACTCCGGAGCTGCACTGGGTTTGAACGGCAACTGTATATACTTCTTTGAGTCCGGCCCTTTACGACCGGAGGTGCTCCCGGAATTTGATCTATCCGATCATGAAATTCTTTAGCATTTTGATCCATTCGAGCATTTATTTCCCTCATAAACCTCATGAGTTCGGCTTTGAAAGAATCGTCTGCATTATTTTCATTTTCAGATCCACTATCGGCACCACCTGCTTGATTGTTGTTTCTTCTGAACTTCCCCCTGGTGGTGTTACCTGTTCTCGGTGCCGTTTGATTTATAGGGACAATAGGAGGGACTCGAATTCTACCATTTGAATTATTTGAAGCCCCCGACATTGCTTGTTGAAGCTCAGACATTATCCAGTCTTGTCTTGAGAAATCGTCCATAATGTTTCGTTATTGTGCTCTCAACATCTTCTCGGTAACAGCCACCGGCTCACCATCTATATCATCAGGGGTAGGAATCCTCTCATGTCGAATCTTTCTTTCTACCCAATTAGGAGTTGACTCATTCCCATCGAGACGGGTTTCATTAGTTGAACCATCATGTTGATTTTATGGAGATCGTCCACGGGCTCGTCGTTATAGTTTGTTCCAATATTGAGCGAGTTGTTGATATCATTGTGTTCCATAACTTGAGTATGCTTAAAACTGAAAAAACCTTTAAAGCACGTTAGAATAAGATTAACAAATCAAAATAACACCACAATTGTCTATGCCCCACGGTTGGCGCCAAACTGCTTACTCGTAAAAACGGTACAGTTGAATTTGTATAGTGGTTTATAGACACGTGGATTAAATTGATTTTATAAATAAAGTAATGAAGAATAAAGCGATTAAAATAAAGAGAATTGAAGAAAAGACAAGCCTGAGCTTTAGAATGTTCCCTCCGGAATTAAGAATAATTAGAAAATCTCGGCAATACTTGTATAAAGCTTGAGAGAAAGAATACTAGTTTTTTGCTATCAGTATTTCTTGATGTTTTACAATCGAATGTACGCATCAATTTATGCTAGAGCTATGATGCCCCATAGATTATCAATATTAATGCTATGATAAAAGATAATAAAAAGGTAATAAAAGGTAATAATCCTAATAAAGGCTAATAAAGACGGGAGGAATCTTATAGCCTGTTTGGCCAAGCTGCAAAAAATTAGCTTATTTTGAGAAGTGGTTTTTCTCAAAATTGCTTTTCTCAAAAGTACTTTTGGTGAGAAGTAGTTTGTGTTTGACTAATTAATTTGAAATACACATCTGAGCAGCAATCTGTGTTTAGCCAAGCTTTTAAAAACGACTTCTAAGTGTATTTTTGTCAAAAGTGCTTTTCAAAAAAGTAATTTTGGAGAGAAGCTGCTTTTTTCTGCTTCTCCAAAACTGCTTTTTCTTCTCCTCAAAAGCACTTTTTTTTCTTCCAAAAACTTGGCCAAACACTTCAACTTTGAAATAAGCATTTTTTTTGATTGGAGAAGCTTTGCCAAACAGGCTATTAGAATCTTCTGTCTGTAACGGTCATATCTTGAATTGCTTCTTATCTGGCCACAGATTTGTATCCGATATCAAAATTTTTCTTGGTCATAGGCTTATATATTGGTCATCTTTAACACGTGTTATTTCCTAATTCACTCATCTTCTGATATTATTTTTCACTGTATATAAAGGTTATCTTACGTAACGTTCATTAGCTTGCTCTTATAGCCCATCTAAAATAATAACATCGCATATCGTTAAAAATATGGAAAAGTGACACCTTTCAAATCATTAAGAACTTAAAAAAGACGATCAAGGTAGGAATTTTCACATATATCCATAGTCTCTTGTAACCCTTCCTCTCCGACCCTTTGTAGTGGGGTGTATTTGTATCTATTTTTTCCCCTCTCTATAAGTGGTTTAATCAGAATAAACAGACCAGACTGAAGAAAAAATATGCATCTTACATTTAGCCATTTCAGATTAGGATCTGTAATGTAAGGTGAAGACTTGGTTAAAATAGTTTTTGTAACTAATTGCATTGATTTATCCAAAAATGCTATGTGGTCCTCTACTCAGAGGAGACAGTAATATTGGCCATAAATCAAGACTTAATCATCAAATCTATAAGTATGTGTGGTGGAATACCTAAAATTGAATTGAGTTGTACTATAGACAAACATCCATAAGATGTTGAGAACTATGCTTTCGTGTTCTGTTAACTTCTAATTCAGTACTCATGATTTCAAATTTCCAGTTCAAAAATTAAATGTTTTTTGTAGATTGAGTTTTGCTGTTTTAACAAACACTTATGTCTATGCAATAGGGACAACAAAGAAATGTATCAAAATATTTTACATGTTTATACATCAATCTAATATAGTAAGAACAATAAAATATTTTAGATGATATATCTGATGATGACATAACGAAAAATGTACACTCCTTAAGAGATCTTGTTTTCATGATTTAAATCTAACTCTTGAGAAATACGAACTAAACTGACAAATACTACTACATGCAATACTTGATATAAACAGGATTATTGACACCCAAATTGATACTTATTGTTAGAGTCTTCACTTCATTTATTTTTCATTTCATATTTAGCAACCAACGCCCAATCAATCTAGTTTCCTCGTAATCATGGAGCTTTATGTGCCTTATTCTCATGGGAAAAGTATTCCATTTTTCTTTTGAAAAATATACCTACGAGTTTATCACATTCAAAAATCAGTGCGATGCACCTATTGTCATCAATTGGTCTTCCCCTCATCTTGGGTTTATCAAGATCAAAACGAATGGAATGTTAGGATCGATTCACTCAAACACTTTGAACTGATGAAGAAGATGAAGAAATCTTGAAGAGAGAAAAGTTAAGGTAGAGAGAGAAAAAGAAACGTGAGAAACTTATTTCGTGGTAACACCCCGTTAGGGTAAACTTCCATGGCGGCGGGATTTATATATATTAATAATTAAGGGTATTTACAATAAAAGGAGAATAAACAGTATAGCCTATATATAGATCCCAAATAGTCCCAAACCTATAAGAGAAAGGTCTCCCAATTTGACCAGGATTATAGGTTTTACTTTCCCAAATCTATGAGGACAATGAGTTTTCCTAAACCTATAAGGATTATGGGTTTCCTAAAAATACAAGAAAAAAAATTCAAGTCCATCACATATTAATCAGGCTCCACACCTAATAATTCTCCCACTTGGAGACTGATTCAGTCGTCCAAAAATTATCCCAACATCATCAATATCTTCACCACACCGCACCGTCTGTAGAAACAAACTACAGAAGACCAACTGAGGTTTTGCACAACCTCAGTTTCTCAACATCAACACATTTCGTCAACATGTCTGCTGGATTCTTTGCACCCTCTATCTTCTCCAAACACATATCACCATCCTCCACTGCCCTGCGAGTGAAATGGTACCGTCTTCTGATGTGCTTTGTCTTCGAATGATGGACTGGATTCTTCACCAATTGTATGGCACTTTGGCTATTTGAATAAAGAATCTTCTCGCTCTGCTTCTTGCCCAACTATTCCAGATAATCTGCCAGCCATATCATCTCCTTTCCAGCTTCAGCTATTGCCACATACTCAGCTCTGTTGATGAAAGAGCAACACACTTCTGAAGCCTGGACATCCAACTCACTACTGTACCACCTATGGTGTAAATGTATTCGGATGTGCTCATGCTCGAGTCCACATCACCACCAAGATCAGCATCCTCAAAACCCTGCAGATTCACTTTGCCTTTGCCAAAACTAAGTGAAATACTGGATGTACCTCTCAAATATCTCAAAAGCCACTTAACAGCTTCCCAATGCTCTTTCCTCGGATTCGCCATGTACCTGCTAACAACTCCCACTGCATGTGCTATGTCAGGTCTAGTGCAGACCATAACATACATCAAACTCCCAACTGCTGAAGCATATGGAATAATTGCCATCTGCTCACGCTCTTCAGCTGTCTTGGGTGACTGCCCCTTTGACAATTTTATGTGTTTTGCCAAAGGAATAGTCCTGGGTTTAGCATCACTCATCCGGAATCTGGCCAACACCTTCTCAATGTATTGCTCCTGGGATAGATTTAAAGTGCCATCAGATCTATACCGAGAAATCCTCATCCCCAGAATCTGCTTCGATGCACCCAAATCTTTCATCTCAAACGCTGAAGACAAACTTTCCTTCAGATTGTTTATCTCCCTCATACTGGATCCTGCAATCAATATATCATCCACATATAAGAGTAGAAACACATAAGAATCAGTGTATTTCTTGAAGTAACAACACTGATCCTTTTCAGCCCTGAAAAAGCCACTCTTGGTCATGAAGGAGTCGAACTTTTTGTACCACTGTCTCGGTACTTGCTTCAACCCATACAAGCTCCTGTTGAGCTTGCACACCATGTGTTCCTTGCCCGGAACTACAAATCCTTCTGGTTGTTGCATATAAATCTCCTCGTCCAGATCTCCATGTAAAAACGCTGTTCTTACATCCATTTGCTCAAGATGCAAATTCTCTGATGCAACAATACTCAACAAAATTCGGATAGTAGTTAACTTCACAACAGAAGAAAATATTTCAGTATAATTAATACCTTTCCTTTGTGAATATCCTTTAACCACTAACCGAGCCTTGAACCTTCTTTTACCGTCTGGTTCTGCCTTGATTCTGAACACCTACTTGTTCAACAAGGCTTTCTTCTTTGCAGGTAACTCAGTCAACACCCAAGTGTTGTTCTTCTCAAGGGAGCTTAATTCATCATTCATGGCTCGCTCCCACTTGATTGAATCCTCCACCTGTAGGGCCTCATCAAAAGACTCTGGTTCCCCTTCATCAGTCAGGAACAGATAATGTAATGAAGGTGAATACCTATCTAGTGCTCTGATGGTCATTGATGATCTCCTCAACAGCTGCTCAGGTGTCACTTGTTCCACCATAGGTTCTTCAGCAACAACGTCTGGAGTTGGTTGAGTTTCTTCCGCAACATCTCTGGGTGTACTCTTCTGCAACTCAATCTCAACTCCCACTTGCTTCGTAGTCTCTGAAATCTTCTGCTCTCTGTCCTTGTATAGGACAGACTCATCAAATGTCACATCACAATGTCTCAGGATCTTTCTGTTCTTGTCATCCCAAAACCTATAACCAAACAAGTCAGAACCGTAGCCTATGAAGTAACACTTCACAACCTTAGCATCAAACTTGTCTCTTTTCTCTGGATCAACATGAACATAAGCCGTGCAACCAAAAGTTCTCAAGTGTGAGTACTTGAGCTCTTTTTTCGTCCACACCTCCTCTGGGATCTTGAACCCCAGGGGAACTGATGGTCCCCTGTTGATCAAGTATGCAGCTGTGCTCACAGAATCTGCCCAAAGCATCTTGGGCAGCCCACAGTGTATCCTCATGCTCCTTGCACGCTCATTCAATGTTCTGTTCATCCTCTCAGCAACTCCATTCTGCCTAGCCTTACCGGGAACTGTCCTCATCAATCTGATTCCCTCAACTGCACAGAATGCTTTGAACTCTGACTTGTCATACTCTCCTCCATTGTCAGACCTCAGGCATTTGATCTTCAACCCAGTCTGATTTTCGACTTCAGCTTTCCACCTCTTGAAAGTCACAAACACATCTGACTTATGCTTCAAGATATAGACCCATACCTTCTTGCTGAAATCATCAATGAAGATGACATAAAATTTGGATCCTCCAAGTGAAGAAACTGGAGATGGTCCCCAAACATCTGTATGTACCATTTCCAACCGCACTTTCTTCGGCTCTCTAGCAGTCTTTGTGAAGCTAATTCGCTTCTGTTTTTCCATAACACAGCTTTCACAAAGACCCATGTCAACAGACTTCAGGCCCTCTAATGCTCCTTTTGCAACCAGCATCTTCATTTCTTTAGCACTCATGTGTCCAAGTCTGTTGTACCATAAACATGAACCAGAAGCACCCTCAGTGACAGCAACCATGTTTATACACCCTCCAGTGGTGTACAAGGTTCCAGATTTGGTGCCACGAGCTACAATCATAGCACCCTTCACAATCTTCCACGAACCTTTCCCAAACTCTGCTGTATAGCCTGTGCTATCTAACTGACCAACAGAGATCAAATTCTTCTTGAGAGCAGGAATATATCTGACATCCTCTAATGTCCACTGATTTCCCGATGGGGTCTTTATGCAGACATCCCCCTTTCCTTCAATCTCTAAGGCTCTGTTGTCAGCAAGATACACCTTCCCAAAATTTCCAGATTTGAAATTTTGGAACAATTCCTTGCTTGGAGACGAATGAAAGGATGCACCAGAATCCAAAATCCAGGATTCGACCGGGCTGTCCACACTAAGGATTAGAGCATCCCCAATGTCTTCTGCGGAATTTACAGAATCACTATCATCTCCAGATTTATGATTCTGCTTCTTCTTTGGTTTCGTACAGTTTGTCCGATAGTGCCCTTTATCTCCACAGTTCCAACAAATCACGTTGGGTCTGTTCGGAGATTTTCCTCGATTCTTTGATTTTGATCGGCCATGTTGATTTTGGCCCTTCGACTTGCTTCTCCCCCTTCGGTCAACGCTGAGAGCACTGCCCGATGAATCTCCCACTTCTCGTATGCGAATGCTTTCGTTGAGAATAACATCACGGATTTCATCAAACTTCAACTTCTCAAATCCAAGGGAACTGCTAATCGCAGCAACAACAGTATCCTAAGACTCGGGCAGAGATGACATCAAAATCAACGCCTTAATTTCATCTTCGAAATTAATTTCCACAGAACTCAGTTGACTCACAATCATATTGAACTCATTTATATGATCGGCAACAGATCCATTTTCAGACATCTGTAAATTGAACAATCTACGCATTAAATATATCTTGTTCATCGCTGATGGCTTTTCGTACATATTTGATAGCGCCTTCATCAGATCTGTCGTAGTCTTCTCCTTAACGATGTTGAACGCCACGTTTTTCGACAAAGTCAACCGGATCAACCCCAACGCCTGGCGATCCTTAAGCTTCCACTGCTCCTCTGTCATGGAAGCTGGCTTTGCCTCAGTCAAGGGTTCGTGAAGATCTTTCTGGTACAGATAGTCTTCGATCTGCATCTTCCAGAAACCGAAATCGGATCCATCAAACTTCTCGATTTCAATCTTTGAACTCTCCATCTTCAGTGATCGTGTTGAATCTCCAAAGCTCTGATACCAGTTGTTAGGGTCGATTCACTCAAACACTCTGAACTGATGAAGAAGATGAAGAAATCTTGAAGAGAGAAAAGTTAAGGTAGAGAGAGAAAAAGAAACGTGAGAGATTTATTTCTTGGTAACAACCCGTAAGGGTAAACTTCCATGGCGGCGGGGTTTATATTTATTAATAATTGAGGGTATTTACAATAAAAGGAGAATAAACAGTACAGCCTATATATAGATCCCAAATAGTCCCAAACCTATAAGAGAAATGTCTCCCAATTTGACCAGGATTATAGGTTTTCCTTTCCCAAATCTATGAGGACAATGAGTTTTCCTAAACCTATAAGGATTATGGGTTTCCTAAAAATACAAGAAAATAATTAAGGTCCATCACATATTAATCAGGCTCCACACCTAACATGAAATTTTGTACCAAAATCAAACATTATATATGATGTCCAACCCCAGTCAAAATTTATAACTTGAAGGAGTTATCATTGAAACCGACTCGAGTGATGCTCTCATGCTACTAATTAAGCATGAGATATATCATCGAAACACTTTGATTATTATGGTGTGATAGAAGAATGTAAGTGTCTCGGATCCGAACTTGAGATTCCTCTAGTTTACATGTTGAAACAAGATAATAACTGTGCGGATCACTTGGCAAAATTGTGAAGAATGCAAAATTTAAATTTGTAATATTACATCGTCCATCACCTTATTTCTATACATTAATTTGCTTCTTTAAGGACATGACTCACGAAGCGTATGTTAGATACCAAAGCATGTAATGTGATGTGGAATAGGGGGAAAATGTGAAGCAGTAGCAATTGTAAATAGTGAGAAGAATTTATCAATATTAAGATATTGTTTTCTTAATGTTTGAAGATCATAACTATCTATCTTTATCTTCTCTGTTTATTTTTCTTATCATTCTATACTCAATAACATTCTTTAATTATTTATTCTGGCCGGCGATATTATGAATTGTTTGCACCTCAAGTAAATATTTAATGTTTTATGGTGAAAAATATATATTTAACATTTTATTAGAGTAGCAGAATAAATTTGTTAATCTTTTATTGTATCATTATGTTAATTAGACGTCAAATATAAGTGGACAAAAGTTGAATAAGGTAGCAAATCAAAATCAGGTCTCTTTTATTTGCTAAATCAGTCCAAACTCCAAAGACACTCTTAAGATAGTATGATACTCTCTTGGATCAAGTCTGTACGATTTTTACTAAAGGCAGCATTCCATTAAGAGTACCAATACATTTTATATATAGATTCTGTTGGATTATGGGTCATGGGTCGCTCCATGTGGACTGATCCAACCCGGTTAAAAGAGATAAGTAAGAGAGGTTAAGAGAAGTTACCACACAATTACAAACTTCTACTAAAGTAAACGGGCAAAAGGAAATGGTGAGTTATCTTCCTTAACTGCTATTACTTTGTCTATTTATGTTAAAGAGAAAACACAGAACTTGTCAAGCGTAGGAATTTTCTCTTTGACTAATCCTCTCTACATGAAAAACACACAAAAGTTAGGACATTTTGTTGATGAAAGATTAGCTTTGTTTCCTAGTGATTCAAAGTAGATGTGGGAGCAATTTTTTTGGTAGCAATTACAACAATTTCTGCTGCGCGTAACAAGGTATACACAATTTGTTGTTCTTGCTCCGTAATTTAGATTAACATTGGCATCAGAGCGGTGATTGTGTGTTCTTTCAAGATGAATACACATTGATTCTGTATTTTTTTCTGAGTTTCTGTGTTGTTGGCTATACTTTCACTGTTATCTTTCGGATGAATTTGATATAAATAACAAGTTGGTGGCGTGAAAGAGAACCCACAAATAAATAACACAGAATATCAATATCATGAAATAGAAGCCTAATTTTCCTGATCCATGCGTGTCTAGTATGTAAAAGTGAGACAATTATGTGTTAATGCAATTTGGCCCATGAGAATAAGTCACTGCTACAATATTTTCTTTATCTATTATCTCAATGAATAATGATTATCTTGGTTTCTTTACTTGCAAAAACAAATACAATGAAGTCTTTCATTTTTTGATAATTTACATGATATTCAGACTTGAAAAAGTGAATATTTCATATAATTTTTTGTTAGCCGGAAACTATGTAGTAATGATTATATCTATTAGGCAAAGTAAATTACTGATCTGCCTAATAGATGTTTGAACCATTAATAAGGACAGTGAAATATATATGTGAATAACATTCTGTCCAAGTAGTAGGAATACTAAAAAATTTGGTTCCTAGTATTTTATGTATGTTTTCCAGAAGAAATTTATGCCACATCAATTTTTATACATATAGATGTATTATTTCTTTTCCTGGATATCCTTTTGGTATTTGTTACAAGATAAAAGACGATTCAATGTACTAAGACTATGAATCTAAATTATTAATGAATTGGTCTTAGTACAATTTTTTTGAAAATTAGTTTAGTCCTTATCCCTAATTGATATATTTCTACAAGTAATTGTGATATATGTTGTCACAACGAATGGTTGTAGCCATTCTTATTATTTCTTTGGTCCTATTTCAAATATGGCTGAACAGGGACAAGTTCGAATTACTCCAGGTGGGAGTTCTCAAAGTCGAGGAAGGGGACAACGTAGAAGGATGCATCGCAGGACTTATTTCTATACTGATTCAGACTCCGAGCCTGAAGTCATCAGGAATGTCCCGAGAGCGATGGAAAATGAGTTAAGGGATCGAAGGACTGAACGAAAGGAAGGAGAAAAGAAATTTAGGGAGTTTAAGAAATTTAAAATGGGCCCTGATGCTTCTATTCCTGAGCATGTACACATTTTTCAGTTGAAAAGAGCTAAATTGTCTAATTACATAGAGATTATTGATTGGGAAGCATTAGCTATTTTAGCGGACTCTCTTTGAGAGCCTTGGAGTAAAGTTTTAACTGAGATTTATCATGATATTTGGCCTAGTGCACCTTTTAGCGTATATGTGCAAGAGTTAGTATTCAATTGGTATATGTATGCCCGAGCAAACATGTAAATTGTAATTATGTGTTTTATTTTAATTGAATTTAAATTATGTTGTTTGTTTCACCAGTTACATATATTATTTATTATTTTATTTTGTAATGAATTGAGACTTGAAATGTACACACTAAGAAGTGATTTTAATATTAATTAAAATATTTAGTTATAGATGATGAATGGAAAGGTGGTGACCTTACGATTCTATACAAATTAATATTATAATTAATTTGTTTGAGTGTGTAATCACATGCATAAATTGACTGCAGTATATATATTGATGAGTTAGACTTGTAATATTGTCTCTAATAACATACATGACATCGAAAATTATCATTGCTGACTTGAACAAGGGTGACAAACTGAATGTTGAAAATTGCGACATCTGGAGTCGTAAGATGTGGTATATATTCGAAGAGCAAGATGCTCTTGAAAATATTAACCATGTTATGAGTAACCCAGAGGAGAGTAACACTGCCCAACACGGGTGGGATTTGAAAACTTACTATATTTGAAAAAAGAAAGACTCTGCTGCACGTAAAATTATTTTAAGTTCAGTTGCTGATGATCTTATCCACGAATGTGAGCAATATCATACTGCTCAAGCCATGTGGGCACATTTAAGAGAGGCATATGGGGGTATAACTGTGACTTGCCTTCGACAGCTGACAATCAAGCTTGACACTTACAAAAAACGCCATGATCACAGTTGTCAAGCAACATCTAAGGGTGATGTCAAATATGATTGCTCAACTCAAAATTGCTGGCCATGTTCTCTCTGATGAGCAGCGGATTCAGGGAGGGATTCGGTCTTTTCCCAATAATTGGGAACATTTGAAGGTTAACTTGACCCACAATGATAGCATCAAAATTTTTGCTGATGTTGCCTTTCATGTGGAGCTTGAAGACGAGCGGCTTGGTGCTGCTAAAATTGTACTTAGTGCCTTTATGGCAGAATCAAGTGATACAAAGAGATCATACTTCAAGCGCAAGAGAAACTGAAAAAATGATTGAAAGGGTAAAGAGACAGGAGAAGGATCCTCCAAGAAAAGAAAAAAGTCAAATTCCAAGAAAGGAAAACGGTTTTTCAAGAAGAAAGACAAGGGTAAGATGAAGTGCTACAATTGCCAAGTTCCAAGGCATTTTGCTTATGAGTGCATTGAGTCGAAAAAGGTAGCATTTCAAAATGCATCTCTTAGTGCTATATATGTTTCTAGCACTATTTTACTAAACTGAATCTTATCCTGTGTGGATTGTAGACTCAGGAGCCACCGACCATGTGAGCCGTGATAGAGAAGCGTTTATAGAGTTGCATCGAGTTCCACTTGGATCAAAGCATGTATATATGGGAAATAATACAAAACTTAAAGTCAAAGGGACAGGCCCTTACAGAATGAACATGCGTAGTGGCCGATCTTTGATGTTGCATGACGTCCTATATGTTCCAAAGATTCGACGAAACTTAGTCTCTGCGTCTGTTCTTCTAGATTTAGATTTCAATTTGAACTTTAGTCACACTGGTCTTAGAATTACTCTAGACAATATTTTTTTTATAGTTTTGGACATCATTATGATGGTTTTATTGTGTTAGATTGTAATCCTTGTCCGTATAACTATTATGTTGACCATTGTGTTATGGCATGTTATTCTAGTAATAATGGTGTTGATGTTATGACATAATATGCAAGATTAGGTCACATAGGGCAGAATCGAATGAATAGATTAGCTAAGGAAAGACATTTAGGTTCTTTCTCTGAAATTGAAATGCCAACTTGTGAAAATTATCTTGCCGGAAAGATTACGCATAAACCATTTGGAAAGGCTAAGAGAGCTGATTTTCCATTACAATTAATCCATTCTGATATATGTGGTCCAATGCATGGGAGGGCTAGGTCTGGTGCTTTATATTTCATTACGATCATTGATAATTTCACGCGCTTTGGTTATGTCTATTTGATTTCTCATAAATCTGAAGCACTTGAATGCTTTAAGGAATATTTGGATGAAGTTGAGAATCAATTAGACAAAAAGATTAAGACCTTAAGAACCGATAGATGACGTGAATATCTATCAAAAGAATTTGAAGAATTGTGTAATGAAAAGGGTATCACCAGACATTTAACTATTACTTACACACCTCAACAAAATGGTGTAGCAGAAAAGAGGAATAGAACACTACTGGACATGATAAGGTTCATGATAAATTTACCTATTTTCTTTTGGGGAGATGCGTTATTGACTGCAACCTACATATTGAATAAAGTGCCTTCTAAATCAGTTTCTTCCACTCCTATGAGCTATGGACCGGTCATAAACCAAACTTAAATGATTTACGACCTTAGGGTTGTGCTGCACATGTAAAAGATTTTTTTAGCAAGTTTGGTAAATTAGGTCCAAAAGGCAAGAAATGTATCTTTATAAGATATTCAAAACACTCCAAAGGGTATGTGTTTATTGGTGAATTAGAGGATGGAAGTGTTACTGAGATTGAATCACGAGATATCATATTTCCAAAGAAGTGCTAGGTAAAGAATGGAGAGCCTCTTTATGAAATGTTGAATTCAGATAGTCATCAAGTGTCTTCTGACACAGTTGATAATCAAATTGATCAAGATCTTATTCCAAGTGGGAGTGGTAACTCTCAATCCCGAAATCCTTCTGACGAACATGAATTTCAACTACAAAAGAGTACCAGGAAAAATATACCCAAACGTACTTATGAGATTGACGATTATGTTTTCTTGGTATCTCCCATATAAATTGATGAGCCAAAGTCTTTGACTGAGGCTTTATCGAGCCCTGAAAAATATGAGTGGATGAAAGTAATGAAAAAAGAATTAGAGTCTATGAAAACAAACAAATTGTGGGATCTAGTTGTCCTTCTGCCTGGGTGTAGAGCCATTGGGAACAAATGGGTTCTCAAAGTTAAACACAAAAAGGATGGGTCAATAGAAACAAGGCACGAATGGTGGCAAAAGGAGGCTTTACTCAAGAAGCTAGAATAGATTATGAGGAAACATTTTCACCAGTTGTGAATTTTACCTCAATTTGCTTACTTTTGGCTATTGTTGCACGTATAGATTTGGAAATACATCAAATGGACGTGAAGACAGTTTTTCTCAATGGAGAACTAGTTCAAGAAATTTACATGGAACAACTTGTAGGCTTCATCGTTAAAGGCCAAGAAAAGAAGTCTGTAAATTGAAAAAATCTATTTATGGCCTGATGCAATCTTCAAGGCAATGGTATTTGAGATTCACAAGTAGGTGATCTCGTATGATTTCACCATGATCAATGAAGACCATTGCATTTATGTGAAGAAATTCAATGGGATGTTTGTAATTCTTTCTCTTTATGTGGATAATATTTTATTGGCCGAAAATAATTTAGAGTATTTGAAAACTATCAAGTCATAGCTTTTAAAGTCATTTGACATGAAAGATATAGGTGAGGCAGACTATATCCTTGGAGTTAAGATCCAAAGAGGCCGTTCCAAAAAGTTATTGAGTCTATCTCAAGAAACTTATATGAAAATTTTTTTGGAGCGTTTTCGCATAAATAGTTGCAAATCCATGGATACTCCTATAGCGAGAAGTGAAACTTTTAATCCTTGAAATGTGTCCCAAGACTGAAAATGAAAAGATATAAAGACATGTCTCGAGTTCCGTATTCAAGTGTTGTCGGGAGCTTGATGTACGCTATGATGTGTACTCGTTTGGACATTTATTATGTTGTAGGTCTTGTTAGCAGGTATCAATCCAATCTTGGAAGAGAACATTGGTGTGAAGAGAATTTTCAGATACTTGAAGGAAAATGCTAATTATTCACTATGTTATAGTGAAAATAATTTATACTTAGAGGATATACAGATGCTGATTGGGCTGGTGATCTGAATGATAGAAAATCAACATTCGCTTATGCTTTCTTACTTAATGTCGATGCTATTTCATGAAAAAGTAAGAAACAAACCTGTAAAGTCCTTTCGACGATGGAAGCTGAGTTCGTGGCTGGTGCGTCTGCAATACAAGAAGTTGTTTGGTTGAAGAGATTCTTTGAGCATTTGGATATTACAAAGGATTCTCATGGTCCCATGGCTCTATATTGTGATATTCAAGCGGCTATTGCATACACAAAAGATCTTAAGTATCACAGCGAGACCAAACACATTGACATCAAGTATAACTTTGGGAGAGACATGGTAGTAAGTGGAAAGATAAATTTACAGTACATTCTTACGCGAAATATGATAGCTGATTCTTTTACAAGGAGATATCTCGAGACCTATTTGAGAAACATGTTATGGCTCTAGGTTTGCGAAGGATATGACCATGCTCATGATAACTTGATTATTTTAATATGCTTGTCAATATTTTACTCTTGAATTTATGTTCATATCTCGTATGCATGTGATGATATTTTGTTGACAAAGTGTGTCGAACAAGTCGCAAGATTGACTCTCTCTCTCACGAGTAATCGCCTTTTACATTGAGAATCATGAAGAGATGAGACCTTATAGAACCTTGAAAAGTGTGAGGTCATATTTCACTTGTAATGGTCGGTCTTGACAACTAGTCAGAATTACGAATTTCACCATTCAATTATGACTTGTTTTATAAGCCAGATGCGAGTCTCTAAGAAGATAGATTGAGGATTATTGAAGCGAGAAATTCGGGTTAAGATATTTCTAGGTGTCTAGACCAAGATCTGTACGATGTTGAATGAGTAAAACAATTAGACACACGCACTAATATATGGTGAGAACACCGTAACATGTGTTTCATACCAGGTGTGCTGACAACCAATGGTATAATGGAAGAATTGATCCATGATTCTTTATTGTGTGAGATCTCCAAAAGTTATATTAACTTTTATTGGAATACCCTTTGACCTTTAATTGTTATCTTGAAGTGCCAATCGATGTTGCTGCTTTAGCATGTCACTAATAGGCATGAGTGATTCGGTAATCCAGTGCATGTCTAGGAAAGCAGTTAATCTGGGATGGATAGTTTCGAATAGAAAGGGAAGACAACTAAAATAAATAATATAACTTGTAGTCATAGGCCGACCATTGCACATAACATAGTGTAACAAGTGTAATTATGGATAAAGTTATACATGAACTCGAGTTCACCTCTTTTCGAAGATGAGGGATCGGATATCAAGCTATAGGAGTAGCGAATGATGTCTGGGGTACTGCGAGTAATAAGATCCTCATGATAGTGGTGAATCCTTTCCGTATGTGATTGGATTTTTACATAGAGCTTTAGTACAACCTTTAATTGGTTTTGGAATGTTACAGCTCTTTGTGCTCGTAGGTCGCACCAACTATTTGCCAGTATAGATTGTGTGTCAAATATCAGTCTACCCCATTATGAACAAAGTGGGAGATGTTGGATTATGGGTCGGGGGTCGCTCCATGGGGGCTGACCCGACCCGGTTAGGAGAGATAAGTAAGAGAGATTAAGAGAAGTTACCACACAATCACAAACTCCCACTAAAGTAAACGTGCAAAAGGGAGTGGTGAGTTATCTTCTTCCTATTTATGTTAAAGAGAAAACACAGTACTTTTCAAGCGTAGGAATTTTCTCTCTGACTAATTCTCTCTACACGAAAAAACACACACAAGTTAGGACATTCAATTGGTGAAAGATTAACTTTGTTTCCTAGTGATTCGAAGTAGATCTGGGAGTAATTTTCTTGATAGCAATTACAACGATTTTCGCTGCGCGTAACAAGTTACACACAATTTATTATTTTTGCTCCGTAATTTAGATTAACAGATTTTTTTTATCAACTTTTAATGTGGACTTTGTTTGACACTAACACTTTTTGGAATACATGTCCTCACTTTACAGGGTCATACAGTCACAAATTCCTACTGACGGGGTTATTTTTCTCCAAGCTATAATTTTGTGTTTGTGATGAGAGTTGAGATCATGTATGAAACCTTCTTTCGTATTATAATAGAACACCTTACTACTCATAGCATTGATTCGTAATGAAATTCGACTTGATTTATGTATTAAATGAATTAAATTAGTAATTTCCTCATGCTTTTTTGTAAATACAAATTTTAAAATTTTTTTAGTAAAAAGTGGAAGCCGCTGGTTGCCCGCTTAAAAAGACCAAGTTTGCGTTTTTCAACTTTGAAGTACAAGAGCAGTTGGGGAGTATGCTTGTTCCCTCGTCGTTGCCTCCAAAACTTTCAGAAACAACTCTACTTTACTTTCCCTTCAAAACCACCTCCTTCTTTGCTTTCTTCTCTTCTTCAACATCACTCCTCAGAGCATCAGTTCCTTCCTCTTTCGCCCACCTTCTCAGACAATGCAAATCTTCTATCAAAGGCAAACTCGTTGTTACCGGTGTCTTTTCACCTTCAGCAGACCCTACAACATGGTCATCCCAGGTAGTGTTCTGGTGGAACAACCTTATCAAACGCAGCGTTATTCTCCGACATCACGTAACTGCCCTTGCCCTCTTCCGGGAAATGTTAAGACTTAATTGGAACCCTGATGGTTATACATACCCTTATGTCCTCAAAGCATGCGGCGAGCTTCAGTCCCTCCTTTGCGGTGAATCCGTACATGCCCTTATTTTAACATCTGGGTTAGACTCCAATGTGTTTGTATGCAATGGTCTAATTGCTATGTATGGGAAATGTGGGGTGTTGGGTCATGCACGCCAGGAGTTTGATGAAACGGTTGTGAGAGGAATTGCTGATGTTATTTCTTGGAATTCGATGGCGGCAGCTTATGTACAGAAGGATGAGGACAGGAAAGTTTTGGACTTGTTTGATTTGATGGTTTCGTCTAATAATTTTGAGCTGCGTCCTGACGCTGTTAGTTTAGTTAATGTGCTTCCAGCTTGTGCTTCTTTGGGGGTGTGGAAACGAGGAAAACAACTTCATGGTTATGCGATTCGGAGATGTTTGTATGAGGATGTTTTTGTAGGGAATGCGATTGTGGATATGTACGCGAAGTGCAAGCATTTGGATGATGCTAACAAGGTTTTCGAGCGAATGGAGGTAACAGATGTGGTTTCCTGGAACGCATTGGTAACTGGGTACTCTCAGATAGGACAATTTGATGAGGCTTTGGGGTTGTTTAAGAGAATGAGGGAGGAAGAGATTGAATTGAATGTTGTAACATGGAGTGCTGTGATTGCAGGGTATGCACAGAGGGATTTAGGCTATGAAGCTCTTGATGTATTTAAGGAGATGATGCTTTCTGGGGCAGAGCCAAATGTTATCACTCTTGTTTCTGTGCTTTCAGGTTGTGCTGCTATTGGAGCACTGCTTCAAGGGAAGGAAACTCATTGCTATGCCGTTAAGAGAATGTTGAGTTTGGAAGGAAGGAATCCTGAGGAGGATCTCATGGTGATTAATGCTCTGATTGACATGTATGCAAAGTGCAAGGAGATGAAAATTTCTCAGACCATGTTTGATAGTATTGACAGGAAAAATAGGAATGTTGTTACGTGGACAGTCATGATTGGTGGATATGCTCAACATGGGGATGCCAATGATGCTTTACAACTTTTTTTGGCCATGCTGAATGATGAGTATTTTGTAATCCCAAATGCATATACCATATCTTGTGCTCTGGTAGCTTGCGCTCGTCTGTCTAGTCTTAGGATTGGTAGACAAATTCATGCATATGTGTTACGACAAGGATATGAACATACAATGGTTTTTGTGGCTAACTGTCTTATTGACATGTATGCCAAATCTGGAGATGCTGATGCAGCTCGAGCTGTGTTTGATAACATGAGCCAGAGGAATACGGTCTCATGGACATCCTTGATGACTGGCTATGGGATGCATGGTCGTGGAGCGGAGGCTCTCCAAATTTTTAACGAGATGAGAGGAGCAGGTTTGCCAATAGATGGTGTAACTTTTCTTGTTGTGCTATATGCTTGTAGCCACTCTGGAATGGTTGACCAGGGTATGAATTATTTTAACAACATGAATGGAGATTTTGGAGTTATTCCTGGTGCTGAACACTATGCCTGCATGGTAGACCTATTGGGTCGTGCTGGTCGACTGGATGAAGCTATGAAGCTCATTGAAGACATGCCTATGGAACCAACCTCAGTAGTATGGGTTGCACTGCTTAGTGCTTGTAGGGTCCATAAAAATGTGGATCTTGCGGAGCATGCTGCTGCTAAGTTGTCAGAATTGGAATCTGATAATGATGGGACTTATACCCTTATGTCAAATATATATGCTAATGCCAGACGTTGGAAAGATGTGGCTCGGATTAGATCTCTTATGAAACATTCTGGCATAAGGAAGAGACCTGGATGTAGTTGGGTTCAAGGAAAGAAGGAGACCGTTACATTTTTTGTGGGGGACAGATCTCATCCAATGTCTGAAAAAATATACAATCTCCTAGAAGACCTGATTCACCGTATCAAAGCAATGGGCTATATTCCGGAGACAAGTTTTGCACTTCATGATGTAGATGATGAAGAGAAAGGCGATCTTCTTGTTGAACATAGTGAAAAGCTGGCCCTTGCTTATGGTATTCTCACGTCAGCTCCTGGACTGCCTATTAGAATTACCAAGAATCTGCGAGTTTGTGGGGACTGTCATACTGCAATGACATACATCTCCAAGATTATTGAACATGAAATAATATTGAGGGACTCAAGTCGCTTCCATCATATCAAGAACGGATCTTGCTCTTGTAGAGGGTTTTGGTAGAGAGTTTTGTTCTTGTGGAACAAGTTTTGTGGGCATATGTATAAAATATTCTTAGCCAAAGATGAAAGGTACAAGAAAAAAAAATGACCGAGGCATTGACTACAGGGCCACAGGCTGTTGCCTACATTGGTGAATGCTGGTGACAATTATGAGCTACATTCTGGTTATGTATTCTCTTTGAGGTGCGGAAAGAAAATCACTAATATGAAGCATAAGAAGTATAATGTGAAGCATAGGTTGCTTGAAAAAAGAACTTTTAAGTTTAATGACTCAAGGATGTTCATGTTAGAGTTGGGATTAATTTAAGCATGTCACCAGCTGGGTCATCCAATCCTGACCGTGGTTCAGTTTCCACACGGCTGACATCAGGGCAAATGATTCATTTGGAAAAGATCCGATACCAAGTGACAGCGGCCTAGCTGGTCGGTGTGAATGATAAAGTGAGTTGAGTCTTTCTGGAACGCTACACCACACCAGATATCTGGTCAAAGAAGGTACCTTTCTGAAGCTCAAAGAAGCACCTTTTCTGAAGCACCAAAAAAAAAAAAAAAAAAAAAACAATTTGAAGCTTCTATGAAGCACATAGGCATGAAGGTGCAGTTTGTTATAGAACAAATCTAAAACTTCAAAACGTGCTCTCTCTCTCTCTCTCTCACACACACACACACACACACACACACACACACTTGCACGTGAACACAAAAGTGAATAAAGATGATTCTTCGGGGTGTTTAGCAAAGAAGGAGCATGCTCTTGGATAGTCTGCTTAGCAGCTTCCATGTTCATGTGCTGATTTTACATGGACGAGCAACTATTGTGTGTCTGGTCTAACTTTTTGAATGCAAAATGATTTGGATGTATATTCATTAGTAGTATTGCAATCTCTTACAGCATGCTCTAATAATGAAGATGTAGACTTAAGCTTTATGCCACACATTGGTTCTCTTCTTTTGTGTTAATTTGCATTTATCCCAATAGTTACTTATCCAAAAAAATTGCATTTATCCAAGCGTTTGACAAGATCATCCGTTATTTCCATAAGGCGTAGCAATAACTGAGAACAAACTTACTCTAGACAAATAGGCTATATGGTGTCTTGCAGGCTAGGCATACTCTGCAGTTTCAAAAGCTTGGATAGTGTAGTCTATTTTTCGAATGCCTCGGGGTTTAGGATGAACCAAGATTCTTGATGTTGCAGTTGCAGAGTAAGAGGTTGATAGCGTTGGTAGCATTTTTTTCACAATAATCCATAGTACTGAGTTTTTTTTCACCCGTCTCTTATAGCCTGCTGTTTAAATCTCATCAAAGAAAGATGCTGAAACTAACTTCCATGTATCTATTGTTTTCCCGTGTTACATCTCTTCATTCCTTCTATAAGCTTGTAGTGGGTAATATACTGACTTTGTTTGTAGAATGATGTTTAGCTTAAAGCATATATATTTCTATGTATATCGCCTCATATTTGACTCTTGTTTTGTGAAACTGGTATGTTAAATGCTATGATTTATATTAATTTGAAGTGTTTTTATGTGTAGGAATGAGTCGGGAGCAATTGGGGGCGAAACGCGTAAGATTTGAGCCAAAATGAACAAAACCGGACGGATTGAGCATCTGGGCGCCATAGGCAGCGCCTGGCGCCACCTGTGGCGCTGGAGGCAGAATGGCAATTTGAGGCAGCGCCCTAGTGGGCGCCTGGCGCTACCCAGGGCGCCGGTGACGTGATTTTGTCCAAATTCGCCGGGGACAAGGTTATTTCGGCCCTAGACCTACCCAACACGTATAAAAGCAAGACTAAACTTATTTTTTGATGAGAGACGCCACTTGGGAGGAAAAACACACACGGGATCGTGAGGAAGCGGAGAATTCTCAGTTTTCTTCATCTTTTTCTAGTATTTCCAATTGATTCAAAACTTATGCAAATGTGTGATTATATTATGAGTGGCTAAACACCTATTGTTCTGGGGTTGTGATTAGCCATGAATATTATTGTTTAACTTTAACTTAACCTTGATTATAATTCACTAACATATGGCCGTTTCTTCAATTCTGTGTTTAATTGCTTAATTGTCTGGCCAGCAGTTAGGTTCTATTTACTATCTATGCTATGCTTGGAAAAGCCGTGTTTAGATTAGAGAAGAGTTGAAGAGAGCATGATCTTAACCCTTAGGGGGAGCGGATTTGTGGCTAGGATTGGAATATATCTAATCACCGTGCTTAATTAAATGTCGTGATCTTAATGCGTTCTTAATAGATTGATTTCATAGGAATATAGGCGTTAAACTATTGAGAATAGGCGAGTAGTACTTCGGGAGAAGGCTATGAGAGCATTTATCGATTAATTAGCAACCATGAGTGAATTATATGAAAGGGAGAGTTAATTCGAACACAATACGATTGGTAAATTGATCACAACCCTGGAATACTTGTCTCTACTGAATAAACAACAATCAACTAGTTACTTGATAATTTAATTATTACTTAGAATTGTAGTTTAGCATAATTAAACTCTTGAACTCGAATTTAGCTTGACGGAATAACTATATTGGTGTGTTAGTGAGTAGTTGATATAAGTCCCTGTGGGTACGATATCTGGACTTCCAAATCCTATATTACTTGTCGGCCACGTATACTTGCGTGTGCGTTTGGGAGCAACAAGTTTTTGGCGTCGTTGCCGGGGACTTAAAAATTAGCTACTTTGACGACTTAAGCTTTTCTGAGTTATTTGTTCAAGTTTTAATTATCAGTTTACCTTGTTTGTGTTAACACATGCTCTTCTCTTGAATGCGGAGGAGTAGAAGCGCAAACAAAAGTTAGAACTGGAATAGTAAGAGAGTTGGACATTGTAGTTCAACCACAGCCAATAGAGATGGCAGGCAATGCAGAGCGTGCGGTGATAGAAGCCGTAAGGCCCAATCTTACTAATATGACTCAGGTTATTGTGAAACTTGAGATCACAGGGCATTTTGAACTCAAACAGTACATGGTACAGCTGATTCAGTCCACAAGGCAATATGTGGGTTTATCTCATGAAGACCCGCAAAGGCACATTCAAAATTTCTTGGAAATTACGGACACCTACAATTATCCGAACGTTTCCAAGGATTATGTCAGGCTGACTGTCACGACCCAAGCCGGAGGGCCGCGACTGGCACTCAGACCTTACCTGCCGAGTGCCGACGTACCTTTCATTAAACCTCTCTTATTGTCTATAAGGACTGACGAAGCTAGTATAAATAGCAAACAACAATCCACATCAACTCAAACTTGCAGAATAATAACATGTACATGCATATCTATATATACATCATGGCCAACAAAGCTGCAATGCAAAACTGTACAACAAAATACATTTGCCGACAAGGCAATCTCACTATACATAAGTCAACCCCTTTGTCTATGAGCCTCTACAAGAACACAATGATGCAACCTATGTCGGAACAGGGCTCCAACATGCCCATAATGCCTATAACAAAATGCATACCAAGACTACGGCAAGTCCGAAGGACGGATCTCGCCAATATCCGCTGAATAGGGCGGCCTACTATGGTGGAGGAGCCTCGTCTATATATCTGTCTGGACCTGCAGCACGACATGCAGCGTCCACAGAAAAAGGACGTCAGTACGGATAAAGTACTGAGTATGTAAGACAGGAAAACATAAATATAAGAACAGTAATATGTGTCAGGATAAGAAACATACAACCTGTACCATATGAGTGCCTCGGAGGGCGACTAACCATGACATGCCTGATATGCATATGCATATACATATATTCCTTTTAAAAATCATCATACATACATACATACATATATATATACATACATACATATATATATACATACATATATATATATATATATATATATATATATATATATATATATATACGCCTCTGTGGTCCTCGTCATCATCACATCCATCCGCCTCTGTGGGCCTCCTCATCATCATACCCAACTGATAAGTGGTTGCACAATAGGTGTCGTACCCGACCGACTATAGCGCGGCTCGGTAGAGTAAAATAGATAATGCGTGCTGGACTCATAGGAATCACACTTTCTGAACCTATCAAGGTGACGTCAGGTCGAAGAAACAACCCAAATCAATCCTCCCGTAAGAGGGGAAATAAAATAAGCACTCTTAACTTCTAAGAGTAGAGCATCTTTGGGGGCTGGTTCATTGTATCATGTATAATCGGAGTCGTGCAAAAGAAAGAAAGGGACGGTCTCACATACCTGGTATTCTCTGCGCCAATTTCAAGCTACGCACTGTCACAACTCCTTAGTCTACAATGAATGAAACGATTCTATCGTTATCCTCTAAGCGTTATGATCATTATTTAACAATAGTCCTAAATTCACATGGTGTTTCTTCACATCCTTCTTCCTCCAAAACTCCACAACCTTAGTAGTAAGACATGCAACCCAACAACAATCCCGAAACAACCACAACCCAGTCAATTACTAGTGATTAACTTGAACCCATGGCTTCGATCACCATCCCGTGGGTTCTTACATGCATAGAACGAATTTCCAAGAATTTCTAGTAGAAAGGATGTATGAAGGAGAGCAGTAAATTACCTTGCATGTTGGATAACTCAGCCCTCTTCCTTAGTTCTTCATCCTCTAGGTTTTTACTCCAATTTAGGGCTTGAAGGAGAGAGAAAATCAGTTAGGGCTTTTTCCTTATTTCTTCAATCTCTAGACCTTACTCTCAATTTGAGCTTGAAAGAGAGGGAAAATTGATTAGGGCTTGTGTGGGATTTTGAGAAGGGGTCGAAGGGGGTTCTTCTTAGTTGTGGGTTTTTAGAAATGGTGAAATAGTTGGTCTGTACCCCTTTTAAAGGTCGGTAAATAAGTGACGTATGTGTCTGACGCCTACAGGTCTGCGATCGCATTTACGTCGCAGAACCAACATGCGGTTCGCACTCTGGATGCGAAACTCAGCCCAGAAATCTGTCTCATTCTGCGACCAAGGAGGTCTGTTTTGCGGTCCGCATTTTCAGTATGCGATCGCATACTGACCGTGTTCCTGACACAGATTTCTGCCCAGAAATCTGTTTCAGTTTGCGATACATTATGTAAAATATGCGGTTCGCATTTTAGAAACTCGACCGCACTTCTGACCGCATTTCTGGCACTGATCTTTGTCCAGAAATCTGTCCTGTTCTGCGATTTCAGCGTGAGAAATGCGGCTCGCATGTGGGTTATTCGGTAGCATACCCAGCTTTGCGAAACCTTTTGCTCTTTTCTTGACTTTTTGAACTCTTTTCCGGGTTCTTAGGCCCTTATATGTAGACTACCTTACGACGCAATCTAACGTACGAAATTACGAGTTGTAACACTCTCCCCCCTTTAAGAACATTCGTCCTCGAATGTAAAGGTCTATGGGGATTTAACTCAACGTATAGCCCTATAAGAGTACGCAAATTCATGGACATGTACATTATCTACATATCACTATTTTGTATTAAGAAGGAGTATTTTCAATTTATAGCTTACCTCAGAAAGACGTTTCTGCCCTTAATGCGTCCTACGTTCTCCCGGCACCCTCATTATCTCCATTCTGGAACAGGTAAGGGTATTTAGACTTCATCTCCTCCTCTGCCTCCCATGTCATTTCTTCCGTATTCTTGTTCCTCCACAATAACTTAACGGAAGCTACATCCTTTGTTCTTAGCTTGCGAACTTGTTGGTCTAATATCGCCACTAGTACTTCTTCGTATGATAGATCCTCTGTAATTTGTATATCTTTGATAGGGACGACTCGAGAAGGATCTCCAATACATTTCCTTAACATAGATACATGGAATACCGGATGAACAAGTTCCAATTCGGATGGCAATTCTAACTCATAAGCAACATGTCCAATTCGTCGAAGAATTTTATACGAACCGATATACCTTGGACTCAGCTTACCTTTCTTCCCGAAATGCATGACACCCTTCATTGGAGAGATCCTTAGGAACACCCAATCACCAACCTCAAATTCCAAGTCACGACGTCGGATATCGGAATAGGACTTTTGCCTGCTTTGTGCCGTCCTCAATCGTTCCTGTATCATCTTCACCTTCTCAATGGCTTGGTGGATCAAATCTGGCCCATATAACTCTGTTTCACCGACTTCGAACCATCAACTGGCGATCTACATCTCCTTCCATATAGTGCCTCGTATGTGGCCATCTTAATACCGGAGTGGTAGCTATTGTTGTAGGCAAATTCTATGAGTGGAAGATGGTCATCCCAATTTCCCTTAAAATCTAAAACACATGCTCGTAGCATATCTTCCAGTGTCTGAATAGAACGTTCAGCTTGTCCGTCAATCTGCGAATGAAAAGCCGTGCTGAGATTCACCTGGGTGCCCAAACCCTTCTAAAAAGATCTCCAAAAGTTAGCCGTAAATTGAGCTCCCTGGTCTGATATAATAGACACCAGCACACCATGGAGTTTAACAATCTCCCTAATGTACTGCTTCACATAGTCTTCAGCTATATAGGTTGTCTTAACTGGCAGGAAATGGGCACATTTTGTAAGTCGATCGACTATCACCCAGATGGAGTCGAACTTATGATAAGAACGATGTAATCCCATAATGAAGTCCATATTAATCACCTCCCATTTCCAGGTTGGAATCTCTATATTCTAAAGCAATCCACCGGGTTTCTGATGTTCTATCTTTACTTGTTGACAATTGGGACACTGGGCTACAAATTCCGCAATAGACTTTTTCATGCTATCCCACCAATACTGCTCTTTGACATCATGATACATCTTTGTCGAGCCGGGATGGATGGAATATCGAGATTGATGAATCTCGTTCATAATCTTCTCTCGCAACCCTGCCACGTTAGGCACACATAATCGACCATGGTATCTCAGTGTTCCATCCCCTCCGATCTCAAAAGCTAAAATTTTACCCTGCTGAATGCCTTCTCTCAATCGTACCAAGGTGGAATCTTCATATTGCCGTGCTTTTACCTCGGCTACCAGAGATGATTCTGATGTATTATGTACAGCTACACCTCCGTCCTCAGAGTCTAATAATTTGATTCTCATATTGTCTAGCTGATGGAGCTCTTTGGTCAATCCCCATCTTCCCGCTTCAATGTGTGCTAAGCTTCCCATTGACTTACGGCTGAGAGAGTCTGCCACAACATTGGCTTTACCGGGATGATACAATATCTTGACATCGTAGTCTTTCAGTAATTCGAGCCAGCGTCGCTGTCTCAAATTCAACTCCTTTTGACTGAAGATGTATTGCAAACTCTTGTGATCTGTGTAGATGTCAACATAGACGCCGTACAAGTAGTGCCGCCATATCTTCAGAGCATATATCACTGTGGCCAATTCCAAATCGTAGGTTGGATAGTTCTTTTCATGCTTCTTCAATTGCCTTGACGCGTAAGCAATCACCTTCCCATGTTGCATTAATACGCACCCCACACCTACACCTGAAGCATCACAATATACCACATACCCTTCTGTTCCCTCTGGAAGAGTAAGCACTGGCGCGGAGGTCAACCGATTCTTTAGCTCCTGGAAACTACGTTCACAAACGTCGGACCATTGGAACTTGATAGCTTTCTGTGTTAACTTAGTCAATGGTGCCGATATAGAGGAAAACCCTTCTACAAACCTCCTATAATATCCGGCTAGCCCTAGAAAGTTGCGGACTTCTGACGGTGTTGTGGGTCTTGGCCAACTCTTCACTGCATCGATCTTCTGTGTGTCGACACTAATACCCTCGTCAGATATGACATGGACTAGGAATGCTACTGAGTTCAGCCATAACTCACATTTGGAGAACTTCGCATACAACTTGCGATCACGAAGGGTCTGTAATACTATCCGCAGGTGGCCCGTATGTTCTGTCTCCGAACGGGAATACACTAGAATGTCATCAATGAATATAATCACGAACACATCAAGATAAGGCCTGAATACGGTATTCATGAGATCCATAAAAGCAGCTGGGGCGTTTATTATCCCGAACGACATTACCAAGAACTCAAAATGACCATATCTTGTCCGGAAGGCTGTTTTTGGAATATCCTTCTCCTTGACCCTCACTTGATGATACCCTGAACGTAAGTCAATCTTGGAAAAGTACTTGGCACCCTGGAGTTGGTCAAACAGGTCGTCAACCCTTGGAAGTGGATATTTGTTCTTTATAGTAACCTTATTCAACTGTCGATAATCGATACACATCCTCAATGATCCGTCTTTCTTCCGCACAAACAAGACTGGTGCACCCCAAGGTGAAGTGCTAGGCCTAATGAAGCCCTTATCTAGCAAGTCCTTCAATTGTACTTTCAACTCTCGCAACTCTGCCGGGGCTATTTTGTATGGAGGGATAGAAATCGGGTGAGTGTGGGGCAACACCTCAATGCTAAACTCAATCTCCCTTTCAGGAGGAAAACCTGGGAGTTCATCTGGAAAAACGTCTAGAAATTCATGGTAAAGTAGGTGACTTCACCTTCGCATCCATAACGCGAACAACATGATAGAGGTAACCTTTTGAGATCATCTTCCTTGCCTTAAGATAGGAAATAAACCTACCTTTTGGCGTAGCAATGTTCCCCTTCCATTCAATGATGGGTTCACCAGGGAATTGAAATCTAACCATCTTCGTACGACAGTCAACATTTGCATAGCATGAGGCCAACCAGTCCATTCCCATTATCACGTTAACTCAAATAAAATCATCGAGGTCTGACGACTACAAATCGTCACGGTGCAACCTCTATATACCCTCCTAACAACTACAGAATCTCCTATTGGAGTAGATACCGCGAATGGTTTACTTATTAATTCAGGTTCGACGCCAAACTTATCAGCCACAAGGGGTGTAACATATGATAAGGTAGATCCCTGATCAATCGATGCATATACATCACAAGAAAATACAAACAATATACCTGTAACAACATCCGGAGACGACCCGAGATCCTGCCGATCTGCTAGAGCATAAATTCGATTTTGAGTACCACTCGGACTCGGCATTGCACCTATATCCCTGCCATGTCCTGTCGACTGCTGGAAACCCCGTGCTGGAGGTCAAATTGATGAGGAAGAACCAGACGCAGAACCAGTCGGTTGAACCATGCCATCACCTCCTCTATTAGGACAATCCCGCCTCATATGGCCAGGCTGTCCACAAGAATAGCATACATCAGAGCCTCGGTGACATAGTCCAAAATGAGCCTTGCCACACTGATCACAACGTGACATTAGGGGTCTCGTCTGACTAGTATCCCTGTGATGTTGCGAGCCTGATGCCCGCGAACTCTGACCTGGACCCGAATAAGTATATCGATCATATCGAGGTCTCTGAAACTGTGGAGGGGCACTAGCTACAGGTGGCGCTGAACTCTTTGAAGATTGGGGCCTGATACTGCTTCTGAAGTCACCAAAATACCCTAAAAATCTTGTCCTCTTATGATGGCCCCTATCCTGCTCCCTATCTGCTCTCTGCTGGCGCTTACGGTCCTCTAAGTTCTGGGCATATGCCTGAATACGGGAAATATCCATGCCCACTATCAAGGAGTCCGTCATGCACTCATTTATCAGATGTGGTCCCAATCTGTTCACGAACAAATGAACCCTATCACTCATCTCGGCCACCATATGGGGAGCATACCTTGCTAAAGAATCAAACTGCATACTGTACTCTCGCACACTCATGTTACCTTGTCTAAGGTTCAAGAATTTATTAGCTCTAGCTCGGCGTACCTCAACTGGCAGGTAATGACGAAGAAACGCCTCAGAAAATTCCTTCCACACAGGTGGGGAAGCATTCGGACCCCTGGATCTTTCCCAACTATCATACCAGAAAACTGCTAAATCCCGTAACCGAAAAGAAGCCAACTCTACTGCCTCCGTATCACTAGCATGCATAACCCGCAGTGTGCGATGAATCTGATTAATAAAAGTCTGTGGGTCCTCCTTGGGGTCTGATCCGGTAAACACTGGAGGATCTAGATTAATAAAATTACGAACTCTGGCACTAGCCGGTCTATCAGTAGCACCGGTGTTCTGCCTCTGAGTCTGAAAAGCTACCAAACTACTCAACAACTGTACCGCAGTCCGCAAGTCCTGGTCTGTAGTACCAGATAGAGGAACTGGAGATGCTGGGTGGCTTCTAATGTCCTCTGGGGAGGGCGGAGCAGATGAGGTACGAGACGGCATCTCACTCTGAGGCTCACTTTGGCCTTCTCTAGCTTGGGGCACCTGACTGGTACCCTCTCTCGCATCCGTACCAAGCTGTCTACTAGTTGTTTTCTTCCTAGGAGAATGCTAGGGACGAACACTTACGACGTAACTCTACGCACGATCTAGATTTAGGAGGAAGGTAACAACCCTAAATGTCAGGCAGCCTCTTGATTATAAATGTGGCGCCCTACACATCCATAATCAAGACTCTACTAGACACGGCTCATAGAAAATCCCTATGACAGACCTGCTCTGATACCAAGTTTGTCACGACCCAAGCCGGAGGGCCGCGACTAGCACCCGGACCCTACCTGCCGAGTGCCGACGTACCTTTCATTAAACCTCTCTTATTGTCTATAAGGACTGACGAGGCTAGTATAAATAGCAAACAACAATCCACATCAACTCAAACTTACAGAATGATAACATGTACATGCATATCTATATATACATCATGGCCAACAAAGCTGCAATGCAAAACTGTACAACAAAATACATTTGCCGACAAGGCAATCTCACTATACATAAGTCAACCCTTTGTCTATAAGCCTCTACAAGAACACAATGATGCAACCTATGTCGGAATAGGGCTCCAACATGCCCATAATGCCTATAACAAAATGCATACCAAGACTACGGCAAGTCCAAAGGATGGATATCGCCAATATTCGCTGAATAGGGCGGCCTACTATGGTGGAGGAGCCTCGTCTATATGTCTGTCTGGACCTGCAGCACGACATGCAGCGTCCACAGAAAAAGGACGTCAGTACGGATAAAGTACTGAGTATGTAAGACAGGAAAACATATATATAAGAACAGTAATATGCGTCAGGATAAGAAACATACAACCTGTACCATATGAGTGCCTCTGAGGGCGACTAACCATGACATGCCTGATGTGCATATGCATATACATATATTCCTTTTAAAAATCATCATACATACATATATATATATATATACACACGCCTCTGTGGGCCTCGTCATCATCACATCCATTCGCCTCTATGGGCCTCCTCATCATCATAACCAACTGATCAGTGGTTGCACAATAGGTGCCGTACCCGGCCGACTATAGCGCGGCTCGGTAGAGTAAAATAGCTGTCGACTATAGCGCGACTAAATAAAGTAAAACATATACATATATATAGTTGCATAATAGGTGGCATACCCGGCCGACTATAGCGCGGCTCGGTAGAGTAAAATAGATAATGCGTGCTGGACTCATAGGAATCACACTTTCTAAACCTATCATGACGTCAGGTCGAAGAAACAACCCACATCAATCCTCCCGTAAGAGGGGAAATAAAATAAGCACTCCTAACTTCTAAGAGTAGAGCATCTTTGGGGGCCGAGCTATTATTGATGTTTGCGAAGGAAAGATGACGATGAGAGTAGGTGGCCGAGTAGAGGTATTCAATGTTTATAAAGTGCTCAGGTTGCCAGCCCACTATGAAGAATTATCAATGATCTCTGTGGTGGAGAGTGATTCCACATCATTAGTGCCCTATATGAGCCTTGTAGATCCTGTTAAACAAGTATTGATTGGAGATGTGGAAAATAGTGAAGATGAAACGATGGGAGAAATTGAGCAACTACTGGATATATCCTGCAATTATGTCCAGGGGTTCAAAAAATTTGAAGAATTGGAAAGGCCTGTCACTCTGACCCTTTCCAGGCCATCTATTGAGGAGGCTCCAAGGCTAGAACTCAAGCCACTTCCAGCGCATCTGCGCTAAGCTTATTTGGGAAACTCTGAGACACTGTCAGTGATTATTTCATCCAGCTTGACCAGCACTCAAGAAGAAAAATTGCTCAGAGTCCTCCGCGAGTATAAAAAGGCCATTGGGTGGACTATAGCTGACATCAAGGGTATTAGTCCATCATTTTGCATGCATAAAATCTTTTTAAAGGACGGACACCGCCCCAGTGTGGAGCAGCAAAGGAGATTAAATCCCATCATGAAATAGGTGGTGAAAAAGGAAGTAATCAAGTTGCTCGATGCAGGTAACATTTTTCCTATTTCTGATAGCAATTGGGTAAGCCCGGTTCAATGTGTGCCCAAAAAGGGAGGAATGACTGTAGTTGAGAACGAGAAGAATGAGCTAATCCCCACTCGCACTGTTACAGGTTGGAGAGTCTGCATCGATTGTAGAAGGCTCAACAAGGCAACTCGCAAGGACCACTTCCCACTTTCATTCATCGACCAAATGCTAGAGAGGTTAGCCGGGCATGAATATTACTGTTTCCTTGATGGCTACTCAGGATACAATCAGATTTTCATATGCTCAGAGGATCAGGAGAAGACTACTTTTACTTGTCCTTATGGCACTTTCGCCTTCAAGCGAATGCCGTTTGGACTTTGTAATGCACCAGCCACTTTCTAGAGGTGTATGATGGCTATTTTCACCTACATGGTAGACAAATTTGTGGAAGTGTTTATGGATGATTTTTCAGTCTTTGGGTCCTCTTATGATGATTGCTTGAGGTATTTAAGCAAGGTGCTAGCCCGTTGTGAAGAATCAAATCTGGTACTGAATTGGACAAAGTGTCATTTTATGGTATAAGAAGGCATCGTGTTGGGTCAAAAAATATCTAGGACCTGCATTGAAGTTGATAAAGCGAAGATGGAGGCAGTTGAAAAATTCCCTCCACCTAATTCAGTGAAGGGTGTCCGGAGTTTTTTGGACACGCGGGTTTCTATCGGCGCTTTATTAAAGATTTTTAAAAAATTGCTACTCCTTTGTGCAGGCTGCTTGAAAAAGATATAACTTTCAACTTTGATGATGCTTGCCTCAAGGCATTTGAAGAACTTAAAAAGAAGTTGGTGACTGTTCCCATTATCATGGCACCTGATTGGTCCTTACCATTTGAACTTATGTGTGATGCGAGTGACCTTGCTATTGGGGAAGTGCTAGGCCAGAGGAAGGTCAAGGTGTTTTATTCCATCTACTATGCGAGTAAGACTCTTAATGATGCATAGCTGAATTACACCACCACGGAGAAGGAGCTGTTACCTGTAGTGTGGGCCTTTGAGAAATTTCAGGCATACTTGGTGGGAACGAAATTCATAGTCTATAGCGATCATGCAGCAATCAGGTATTTGTTTACAAAAAAAGAATCTAAGGCTAGATTGATGCGCTGGGTTTTATTGCTGCAGGAATTTGATGTAGAAATACGAGATCGAAAGGGGACAGAAAACCAAGTAGTTGACCATCTATCACGGATGGAAAATCATGATCACGTAGAGGAGGGTGGCCAAATTAAAGAAGTATTTCCTAATGAGCAACTTTTTGCTATAACCATGACCCTCCCCCATGGTACGCAGATTATGTGAATTATCTTGTGAGTGGGGTACTTCCTCCCGAAATCAAATCTGAAGCTAGAAAGAGGTTTTTACATGACGTGAACTTCTACTACTGGGATGAACCATACTTATTCAAGCAATGTGTTGATCAATTGATGAGGAGATGCATTCCTGAAAAAGAGGTGGAATTAGTATTGTATGATTGTCACGCATCACCTTATGAGGGCCATCATGGAGGAGATAGAACAGCTGCAGGTGCTACAGTCCGGTCTCTTTTGGCCGAGTTTATTCAAGGATGCCCATGCATTCGTTAAGAAGTGTGACCAATGTCAGAGAACGGGAACAATCACAAGGAAGCATGAGATGCCTTTAAATAACATTCTAGAAGTTGAGCTTTTTGATGTGTGGGGGATAGATTTTATGGGGCCATTTCCACCGTCTAGAGGAAACATATACATTTTGCTAGCAGTTGACTACGTGTCAAAATGGGTGGAGGCAATTGCTTTGCCAACGAATGATGCCATGGTGGTAGCTGCGTTTGTGAAAAAGAACATATTCTCGAGATTTGGGACTCCACGTGCTTTAATCAGTGATGAAGGGACTCATTTTTGCTATCGATTATTGAATAACCTTCTAGCTAAATATGGAGTTCGCCACAGAGTTGCTACAGCATATCATTCACAGACAAGTGGGCAAGCAGAGGTGTCAAACAAAGAAATCAAGAAAATATTAGAGAAGACGGTGAGTGTGAAAAGGAAGGATTGGGCTGCAAAGTTGGATGATGCCCTCTGGGCATATAGGACAACATATAAAACGCCAATTGGAGCGTCCCCTTACAAGCTGGTTTATGGGAAAGCATGTCACTTACCCATTGAACTGGAACACAAGGCATACTGGGCTATTAAGAAGCTGAACATGGACCTTGAGGCCGCAGGCGAGAATAGACTTATGCAGTTGAATGAGTTAGATGAGTTTATTCTGCACTCTTATGAAAATGCTAAGCTATATAAAGAAAAGACGAAATTATGGCATGACAAGCATATCAAGCCGCGTTACTTTGAGCCAGGCCAACAGGTGTTATTATTCAATTCTAGACTATGGCTATTCCCTGGGAAGCTAAAATCGAGATGGTCAGGTCCTTTTGAGGTGGTGAGAGTCATTCCGTATGGTGCAATCGAGCTGCGAGCTTTAAATAGTGAGCGGAAATTCTTGGTGAATGGTCATAGTGTCAAGCATTATTAGGGAGGAATGATTAATCGTGAGAAGACCAAGGTTGTACTCGTTGACGAGTAAGCGAGACTCTGCGTCGTGCCGCGACGTTAAATCAGGCGTTTGTTGGGAGGCAACCCAATTTTAATCGCTTTCCTAGTTTAACTTCTTAATTTAATTTTTTTTAGAATAGATAGAGTATTGCACTTCATTTATAGGTATAGAAATATTAGATGTAATGGTGTAGGACGTGTAAATTGGGTATATATAAGGCTCGGGGGATCGGGATGTTTATTCAAAAAAATAAAGAAATTTGCGTGAACAGCGCCCAGGCCAGCGCCCGGCGCTGCCTGGGGCGCTGTAGGCAGAATCATCCACGACCCCAGGTAAGTTTTCAAATTTTTTTATATTTTATTCTTAACCCATATCCATTTAACCCAACCCAAATACCCATTTACACTAATACTAATACCCATATCCTTTCCCAAACCCACCCAAACACCAACAAACAAAAACAGAAACATCAACGCTGCTGCCCGCGTCCTCTTCTTCTTCTTCTTCTTCTTCTTCTTCACGATTTTTTTTTCAAATTTTCATTCTCTCTCGCACTCCGTCTCCAGGTATGTATTTTCTTTATTAGTTATCCACACTCCCATCCCCAAGACCGCCAATTCCCCATAGTTTCATATTATAGTTTCCCACTCCCTCATGTAGTTCTTATGACACCTTGATGGTGGGTGTGTTATTTTGGTTAAAATTTGTGTGTTTCATGTGTATTCGGATTAGTAAACTAGAATTCTCTCTACTTTGTTGAAAATTGGGAGGGCCATCATGTTCCACCATTGTTGAAATATAAGAACACACTTCATGCCCACATTGTGTTTGTTTAAATGCTTGAGTGAAAATTTTTGTGAACCGATGAAGTTTGAGTAACCGGATGCACTTGTGTATGCATTTGGGCTAAGTCTGGGGTGTCTAGGGATGCTTTTACAAGTTGGGGGATGTGGAATTGATGCAGAACATGTCCTTACACCATTGCTTTTGTATGTTGTATGTTATAGAATCTTGTAAGTTAGCCTAATTTAGCATACTTTAGTATTTGTGAAAGGTGCAGACCATATGCCTTTAGCTGACCTTATTGAGTATTCACGTTGCCATGATCAATCATTATTGTGTAGCATGGGAAAGTCTTGGGTACCCATAGTTTTGAGGTGCAACACTTGTACTTGTGCCTTCGTTTTTAAGTGTGGGGTCATTTGATGACTTGCATGCCAACCTGAGGCATATGTCTTGAACCTTTCTCACATTCATGTTTACTTGTGTTACAGGATACTATGGCTCATGATAGCACTAGCAAAGGCAAAGGCATTGGAAAATCCTCTAACACCTCTCTGGTGACCAAAAAGCGCAAGTAGGGAGAAAGCTCTTTACGGCCATCCAAAGGGAAACAGGTCACCGAGGATCTCAGCAAGTGCCATTAAGGCCGAGGCCTCATTTGGACTTGGTTGATGATGCTGCTATTGCTTGGCATCGAGACTTCGTGCCGGCGGGACGGTACGTCTCTGAGATGGGGATTAATAACGCAGCATTAGAGAGGAAATTCCCGGATATACTTGCCAAGCTCTGAGCTCTAAAGATGGATAAGTTCTTGGAATGCCCGGGGCCTACAAACCTGAGCATGGTACGGGAGCTGTATGCTAACTGGAATTATCGAAGTTGCACTTCACATGTACGAGGAAAGGATGTGCCGCTGGGCAGGGAGTATTTGTGTGACTATTTGGGGGTTGAGAATGCCGACCCAAGGAGACTCCAACGCTTGATCCAAAGGCCGAAATATGAGCTAATATGTCACACTCTTTGTGGCGTTGATTCTAATGCTAAGTGGCTATGGAAGCAGGGAAATATACACCTCTCCATGGTTCGCGCAGACTTCAACAATACTGCCAAGGTGTGGCAGAACTTTGTGCAGGCGAGACTAATGCCGGCGGAGCACAACAGTGATTGCACTCGCGCTAGAGTGTGTCTCATCTTCTCCTTGATGACTGGCCGACCAACTAATGTCGCTGAGATCATGCTCAGTGAGATGGCCCGCACCAGGTTTGGGCGACAGATTCGGCGGTTCTTCTTTGGCAATTTACTGACTCAATATATGATGTTTCGCGGAGTGCCAAAGTATCCTGGACATAAGGAGGTGATGGAGGCGCCGTCAGGGCCTATGGACATCACATCTATAGTGGAGACATCGTCCAAACTCACCCCCACTGCTCGACTGCAGCGAGAGGAGAACTTCAACAGGTATATTAATAATGCTTTGAACTTGCTCATGAGCAGGGCCGGCATTATCAACGAGGAGCATATGCATTTGCGCGATAACTTGTCCAGCACATCCAAGGAGATGTTGGGGATTGCACTTGGCAGCCCCGTTCACCCGTCGAAGGACGTCAACACTGCCAAGGGCTCAGATACTGAGGATGAGGATGGAGATGGTGCTACAGGGCCTATGACTTTGGTGCCTTTCAGATCGGATGCTGATGACACCCGCACTGCTAGGGGAATGGGCTCTGTTTGACAGGGAGTTTTTCTTTTCACCCTACTATGTTTTACATTTTTACTTGCATCGAGGGCTATGCATCGTTCAAGTATGGAGTGGGAGGAATACATGTGTTGTAATTGTATATTATGTATAAACTGGTTTTGTTTTGGTTCTTTTAGTAGTTGTTTGGTTCTTTTAGTAGTTCTAGTGTAGTCAGTTTAGTGTAGTATTAGTTGCTTTAAATGAAAAAAAAAATTGAAAAAGCTCGGACTTTTTCCGACGATGGATCTGTTGGACAATTTTCTTGAGGGATAAAGTCTGATTAAAAACACCAAAAAGATTTTTATTTTTTAGGATAGTTAGGTAGTATTCCTTGGTTTTTCTTTGGGCACCGGTTCTTTTCCAAGGATGTAGCTCGAATCGGGCACTTTAATTTCTTTGTAGGAGTAGTTTAGGAAGAAACTGAGTCGTTCTAAGATACTCATTGACATGGTTGATGCTGGCACATTAGGCTATGACATACATCTGTTTTCCCGTTTATTTGATTTGAATTGTTAAGCCTAAGTAAAGTAAATAGCCTATTTTGTGACGCCTTTTCTCAGTTGTTTGACCTGTATGCCACATAGTGCAATATTGCTTAAATTTCTCAATTATGTGTGCTTGCTTGACTTGAGAGTTGAACAGAACCGTCTCGATTGAGTCATGTGCAATGTATGAGTAAGGATTTGTGATTTTCTGTGCTATCCTGTGTAGTCTAGAACTTGCCCCGTGTGTGAATTGAAGCGAAATTTTAAGTTGGGCTAATCTAGGAGATGACGTAGGCATTTTATTGCTTGATCATGGATGTGCTTGTCACATAAAAATAAAATTTTTCGTTGCTAGCCCCTTTGAGCCTATAGACCTTTTCTTTGGCACCCACATTACAAGCCATACCTCTATTTTGTTCTTAATTTGATCTTGATTGAACCTTTACCTCCTAAGACACTTAGTCGCTAAAAAAAGTAAGGTTAGAGATTGGAGAGTAGCTTTTGAGTGGAACTATGGAAGGGCCCGTTGGTGCACTAAAGTGAATCAAAAGTCACTAGCTGATGAGCTTTAATGTATGGAGTGTGTGAAGAAAAGACAAGAAAAAAAATAGTAGTGAAAGTATGTAGAAAACACTTCCAATTCTTATTGATTTGTGCTAGTGGAAATATAGAAGTGCTTAATTGAAAAAGAGGGCTATGTGTATAAGGCAAGTGAATTGGTTGAGAAGAAAAGGTGCTTGAATTGTGAATGTAGTGTATTAAAGCGCTTAGGAGGGTTAGTCACTATTTCTAAATATATCCTACCCGTCCCTTAGCCTACATTACAACCTTAAAAGTCCTAATTGATCCTAGATTTGGCTAGCTTAAATTAGTAGAGATCTACACTAGGGGCAAGCTTATGGTACGACCACGGGATGCATATGAATTCTTTGTGAGAGTGAGCAAAATTTTTTCAATTGTGCGATGTCGTTCATCTATATTCAAAAGCATATTTGAATGTGTGGACTATCTATATTCACTCTTTTGTTTGTTGGTAAGGGCACATGATCTCATGAATGATTGGTAATGTTGTAAACTTTTCTGTTGGGTAAGTGCATGAATTGAGGGTGCTTAGTGGTTGCAAGTCGACTTTTGAGGTTGGGTGGTGACGAATAGGTTGTTGAAATATATTGAATTGAAGTATTATACTTGAGTATGCTTAACGGGAAGAATGTAAATTTTTGTGTATTCATGCTTGCGTGCCGGAATTGATCGTGGTCAAGGGTATAGCGAGTGGTTAAAAGTTCGAGTGCTCCCCTATGATATGAAGTTTGTACGTAGTTGGGAGGTTGTTAGATAGTCCTATTGCTCGAGGACGAGCAAGAGTCTAAGTGTGGGGTGTTGATGTTTAGCTTAAAGTATATATATTTCTATGTATATCGCCTCATATTTGACTCTTGTTTCGTGAAATTGGTATGTTAAATTCTATGATTTATATTAATTTGAAGTGTTTTTATGTGTAGGAATGAGTCGGGAACAATTGGGGGCGAAATGTGCAAGATTTGAGCCAAAATGAACAAAACCGGACGAATTGAGCATCTGGGCACCACAGGCAGCGCCTGGCGCCACCTGTGGCGCTGGAGGCAGAATGGCAATTTGAGGCAGCGCCCTGGTGGGCGCCTGGCACTACCCAGGACGTCGGTGACGTGATTTTGTCCAAATTCGCCCGGGACAAGATTATTTCGGCCCTAGACCTACCCAACAGGTATAAAAGCAAGACTAAGCCTATTTTTTGAGGAGAGACGCCACTTGGGAGGAAAAACACACACGGGATCATAAGGAAGCGGAGAATTCTCAGTTTTCTTCATCTTTTTCTAGTATTTCCAATTGATTCAAAACTTATGCAAATGTGTGATTATATTATGAGTGGCTAAACATCCATTGTTCGGGGTTGTGATTAGGCATGAATATTATTGTTTAACCTTAACTTAACCTTGATTATAATTCACCAACATATGATTGTTTCTTCAATTCTGTGTTTAATTGCTTAATTGTCTGGCCAGCAGTTAGGTTCTATTTACTATCTATGCTATGCTTGGAAAAGCCGTGTTTAGATTAGAGAAGAGTTGAAGAGAGCATGATCTTAACCCTTAGGGGGAGCGGATTTGTAGCTAGGATAGGAATATACCTAATCACCGTGCTTAATTAAATATCATGATCTTAATGCGTTCTTAATAGATTGATTTCATAGGAATATAGGCGTTAATCTATTGAGAATAGGCGAGTATTACTTCGGGAGAAGGCTATGAGAGCATTTATCGATTAATTAGCAACCATGAGTGAATTATATGAAAGGGAGAGTTAATTCGAACACAATACAATTGGTAAATTGATCACAACCCTGGAATACTTGTCTCTATTGAATAAACAACAATCAACTAGTTGCTTGATAATTTAGTTATTACTTAGAATTGTAGTTTAGCATAATTAAACTCTTGAACTCGAATTTAGTTTGACGGAATAACAATATTGGTGTGTTAGTGAGTAGTTGATGTAAGTCTCTATGGGTACGATATCTGGACTTCCAAATCCTATATTACTTGTCGGCCACGTATACTTGCGTGTGCATTTGAGAGCAATGTAGAGCTTCTCCCAAGTTGCACGTGGAGCTTCGTTTTGGCAGAGACAAAAAGGTTGTAGCATTTGGGTGGAAGTACTTGCGGAAATTGATGGATGACTTTTCAGCAAGAATGCACGAGCTCAGATCTCCTTGTACAAATCAACCTGGTGACATACATATGGAAGGCTCTATCAATTCTTTATATTTCTATGCAAACGAGTACGCTCCTGGAAGCATCTTTGTTAAAAGAAGATGTAATACTGGACCTCTCTGCAAAGTCTGAAGTATACGACTAGGTGTAACCTGTGTAAGCAGGAAATTATTCCTTTTCATTAAAAAAATTTCCTTCTGTTGTTTTTCTTTGCTTCTAGGGAAACTTCACGTCTTTTGAAGTGCACACTCAGCCCTTCCAAGCACAGGAAACCTATTGTAGATTAAACAGTTTAACTAGACCATGTACATGCCAAGATCGAAGAACAAATTTAGATTCTGTTTGCTTCGTGTTTTGGGGATGTACTAACATCGATCTCATTGCATCCTCACCAAAGCTATTACCAGAGATTGAAGAACAAATCCAAATGTGTTTAAGTTTTTAGAGATGTAAATCATCTCACGCATGCTTGCCAGCAGGGGCGGAACTAAAGTGTTGGCAATAGGTTCGACCGAACCCAATAATTTTGGTTCAAACTTTATATGTGTCTCAAAAAATTTATTGAATGTGTACAAATTATTATATTAGAACCCATAAGTTTCAAATTTTAGTTTCACTTCTGCTTGCTAGAGCAGTTATCAGAATTTAAAGACTGGAGAGATGTGATCAATGATCATATTAGCATAATACTGATTATTATAATATTCATCTTTAGCTTCCATGGCAAATTCTCAGGAAGACAGGAACTCATTTAGTAGTACAGACGGAGCTTTCTAGGCTTGAGAAAATAACTATGGATTGAAATTGATGTTGCTGGGAATATCGGACCTCCATTTGAAGTAAAAACAAAAATACAATCGTTTGTCGGAAGAATGGAATTTAGTGTTGGGAAGTTAGGTATTTCTCCAAATTGAGACATCTGGTTATGCACTGGTCGCTCAATTGTCACTTTGTAGTTGTCTTTATCTGTTTTTATTCGGCAATGATTTTGAAATAATATAATATAAAATCGATCAATCCATACTTTTTATATAAACAGAGTCAGCAATGACGAAACCATTTATTACCAGAAACAGGTAAATATTTATACTAAACCATTTACGTTGATAGTGTTAATAGTTTTTCGCACTATCAGTATCATGTGTTAGCACGTTAGTCATTATTAAAACAATGTTTCCAATTAATATTTGTTATATAAACTATTTATAATTACCTTATAAGAGACGTAATCAGGGCTGCTAATGGATGAAGCAATAAAGCATTTGCTTTAGGCCTCGCCCTTTTGCGGCCCAAATTTTACCCATAATAAAAGTACTTAGTTAAATTAGTATTAAGTATTTTACGTAGAAAGGTTTTTCATTAAAAAAAAAAAAAAAAAAAAAAAAAAGACAAAAATTTAGTTTGTTATTGAACAGTTTCAGCAAAAAAACTGATAATGTGAATTTCTCCTAAATTCTTTATGTGTGAATAAATTGGGGAACAGGTTTGACATGTACATTATTGTTTTCTCTATTTACATTTCCTCAATAGTAAACTGTAAAGTTTAAAAAATTATTTACTAACTTTACATATTGAAATGTTAAAAATAGATTTTAAATAAAATAATATTAATTTTGTTCAAATTTAAGGCCTCTCGTTAAAGTTTGGTTTTAAGCTATCAATCTTATTGAACGTGGTTGTGCAAATATCTTTTGCACTGTTAATATAGAGAACTTAAAAGAGTAAATAAAATACCATTATCCCTTTTCTTTGACCAAAAATTCGAAAGAGTTCTATATTTCCAGAATTGAGAATGAATAGATACCGTGGAAAATGATTAGGTCAACCAGTCAGCATCGCATGTGAATAATAAAAAAACACTCTTCCTTTTAGTCCAAACCAAATTCCTACCAAAATCTTTTCTCAATTTTCTTCCACTTATAATTAATTAGAATCTTTCTGCCGTATTTTCAGAGCATTAAAAGGGGTTCCTTGTTTGTTTTGGCTAATAAGATATATATGACATGCATTAATTCAATTGTTCTAATTCTCCAAGAAGAAAGTAAATCTTAGACAAATGACATGCCCGTACACTTGTAACATTTTTGTTGTAATATACCTTAGTCGTTCTTCCTTTGTGAGTTTCGGACCTTGGTCTTAACGTGTGTCTCCTCGTATCAGCCGGTAGTCAATTCCTCTCAAGACCTTATATGTTTGATGTTATTATTCTTTCACTTGAAAATGGGGTTCTTATCTTAAACTTGTCAAAGGCTATCTTGCATTCCTGCTTTGTTTAACTGAGATATGGATCCTTCGCTCAGCCCTGCATCCATTCATTATGCTATTAAGGTAAATGAATTTTCAATCATTTAAAAGTTACCAATTCATAATGTGTAAATAAGCTCGTGTAAAACAGTAAAGTAAGATTATTTACCATAGATTCAATTCAATGTACACCCATCCTTTTACGCACCTCCCACATCAGTGGTAGAGCCACGTGAAACTTTAACCTATCACTTAAAATAATTTTTGAAATCTCTTTATTAGAATTTTTCGTTACCTCAAGGCAATTCATCTATTTGAATAATAAGAAAATTTATTTTAGCCCAATTTTTCAAGGAAGAGATTCAATTGAACACTTTTAAAATATGTTTCGTCAAACTTCTAAAATCAGTTTATTTATTATAAATTCTTTTTTCAAAAAAGAATTTTTGGTGAGAAATAATTCGCATTTTGCTAATTAATTTGAAAAGTACTTTTGAGCCCCAATTAGAATTTTACCCTGCTTTTAAAAAGTAATTTTAAGTGTATTTTTTTTTAAAATAAATTTAAAAAAAATACTTTTAAAAAAAAAATTATTTTTTTTCAGCTTCTCAAAAATTATTTCAAATTCTACTCAAAATCAATTTCTTGTTTTCCTGTAAAAGTACTTGGTCAAACACCTTTTAACGTTGGAAAGCAGAAAAAAAGAACTTTCTGTATTTTGATAAGAGAACAAAATCATATAGAAGGGAAAGCGGTTGGCTGTAACCTGTAAACCTCCTCGGTGCCCAGTGAAGAAGATGAGAGGATCAGTTTGCGGTGCAATTTATGAAATTTATCTATGCAGTAGCTCCACTCTTTCTGATTGATGATCATTCTTATTTGGAAGCCGATATTCGTTGTATAGGTAGTATATCTACGAGTGCACACATGAAAACGAAAATAGTATTGATTTAATTTGGTATGTGTGTGTATATATATATATATATATATATATATATATATATATATATATATATTTCGAGATAACATGCCCCCCTGAAGAAGATACAAAATGCACCATTTTTGCAGATTTCAATTTTCATTCCATCTAATTGAGCTTCGAAAGCTAAAATGGCTCTGTGAAAAGTCTTTACATAATAGATTGAACTATGCTACTTATTGTTACAAGTCATATTCATGTTTTATTCCTATGTCTGTGGTAAATTTGCAGAAAGAGACGTGGAGGCGTACCGTTGTTCTATCGTTTCAAACCCTGGGAATATTATATGGTCGATTAAGCACTGCTCCCTTGTATGCATTCGGTTCAATTAATCCTAGCGATATCAAATCAGGACAGCAGATATATGAACTCTTCTCCTTTGTTTTTTGGACTTTAACCATCATTCCCTTGCTCAAATATGCCTTTATAGTCTTGAAGGTTGATGACAACGGAGAAGGTAATGTAAAAACTTAATGGCTAAGATTTGATTTGTTCATATGATCAGGGGCGGAGGTAGAATCTGAGCTACGGGTTCGGCTGAACCCGTAGCTTTTGCTCAAACGGTGTATTTTGTGTTAAGAAATTTATTATATATGTATAAATATTAAATTTTGGAACCCAATCATTAGCACTTGAGGTGAAGTTGTCATCTTAAATCTAAACCCATAAGATTAGAATACTGGCTCCGCCTCTGCATATGATACAGATCGCGGTGTGTCTAAAAAGTAGTGAATTGTTGCAGGTGGTACGTTTGCTTTGTATTCCCTACTCTGTAGGCATGCCAATGTAGGGCTGCTTCCTAGTGATATAAGTACTACAGAACTTATGCATCAAGAGGAAGGAACCCCTTCTAAGATGAAGGTGGAATCAAGGGCAAGAAGGGCAATTGGTAGATATAAAAGCAGCCACTACTTGATGTTATTTTTGGCTTTGCTTGGTTCCTGCATGATAATCTGTGATGGAATTTTTACCCCTGCTCTTTCGGGTTAGTCTTATCACTGTCATCCTCATTAGTTTGCGATTACCTCCTAATCTCACATGATCAGGATCATTACTTCCTGTTTTCAATTCAGTTTTATCAGCAACATCAGATCTGAGGCGTTCATTGTCAAAATTGACAGCCCAATGTAAGAATTGTATTATAATCAGCACATCATGATGCAAGATATTTACATAATACGCAGGAGTTCATTTTTATGCATTTTTTGTCAGTTACCTCTTCTGAAAAGGCAAGACACTCAGTTGACAAGTATTTAAAGAGATGTAAGTGTCCTAACCTTCTGTTTTGGCCTATGAAATTGGGCTTTCGTATAATTTTTGGAAGATAAGTAGTTTGTTATTTGCCATACTTCATCTTTAGTTACTTAATTATTCATTGAAATGATACTTTCAGATATACCAGTTCCAGCAGCATGTGCCATCTTGGTTTGCCTTTTCATGCTGCAACGATATGGGACCAACAGAATCGGGGTCATCTTTGCTCCAATTGTCATCATATGGCTCGTGTTTATAAGTGGTTTCGGAATGTACAATATATTTCATCATCCCCAAATCCTCTGGGCAATATCCCCTGCATACATGTTTAGGTTTATTAAGAAAGTAGATATTTCAAGTTGGAAACTTCAAAGCAGCATTGTCTTGTGTATAGCAGGTTAGTTGTTTTTAACTTATATACTTCACTTCCATCTTAATGCCGAAGGCCTTATACTCATCCATTATTCACTAGCACTTCTGAAAACAAAATTTTCTGATAAATGATGGCTAATATTCTTCAGGTTCAGAGGCAATGTTTGCAGATTTAGGTCATTTTTCAAAGCGATCTATTAAGGTATTTATGAAATTCGTTTGCGATTTTTAAATAGGTACATTATCAAGGAGATAAAACATTTCATATGATTCCATGTTTGCAGGTCACTTTTGTCTTTTTGGTATATCCAGCACTTGTATTATGTTATGCTGGACAAGCAGCATTTTTTTCCAAGCACCTTGGTACTTCAGATGATGTAGCTCATCTTAGTGAATCTATAACACATAGTAAGTTTAGTAAATCGTTTTATAATTATGGTAGTGGCTTGTTCCTTAAGATTTCTAATCCTCAATTATCAATTGCTCAGGACACCTTCGACATATATTCACAATTTTGTCCCTTTTTGCTTCCCTCGTGGGTAGCCAAGCAACCATTACGGCAACTTTTTCCATTATAAACCAGTGCCAAGCACTTGCTTGCTTTCCGAGAGTCAAAGTTATCCACACATCCGAAAAAGTACATGGACAGGTTTATGTTCCTGATGCAAATTGGTTGATCATGGTCCTTAGCCTCATAATCTTGATAGGTTTTCGAGACATATCAGCTATTGCAAACGCTGCAGGTATAGTTTATACATTGATCAAAACTGTAGCTCTCTTGTTTTAAGCAGTACGCAGTCATGTAAAGCTTCTAATGCATGCAATTCTGGCTCTCACTATATTAGTTATTAGATTAGAATTATAGGGGCCATATTGTTACTGGGACTAATATTATTTTCATCCTATTTCATAAACTTTTTGCTCATTTTTCTCCCAGGTTTAGCTGTTATTTGTGGAATGGTAGTGACAACTTGTCTTATGTCGCTAATTATAGCACTGCAATGGGAGAAGACCCCTGTGTTTCTCTCTGTGTCATTTTTGTTATTCTTTGGTTTGATTGAGGCATTATACCTATCTTCATGCTTCTTGAACTTTTCCAAGGGAGCTTGGTGTATTGTTGTTCTGTCTTTGATTTTTATGACAATCATGGTCTCTTGGCACTATGGTACTATAAAAAAGTATGAATTCGACATAGAGAACAAGGTGACCGTGGACTGGCTGACAGAACTTAGTCCTGGACTTGGCGTTTCAAGAGTGGCCGGCATTGGATTCATTCATAGTAATATTGTGACAGGAATCCCAGCTTTCTTCTCCCACTTCATTACCAACCTCCCAGCATTCCATGAACAGCTGATTTTTGTGTCCTTCAAGTCTTTGCCAGTGCCGTACATTCCCAAAAGTGAACGATATCTTATTGGCAGGATCGGTCAAAAAGAATACAAGATATTTAGGTGCATTGTTCGATATGGATATCGTGATCATGTAAGAAATATAAATGATTTCGAGGATCAGATTATTAGCTCGATAGGTGAATTCATTGCCAGAGAGGAACGGCATCATGAAGCGTTATTTTTGCAAGAGGGAAGGATGATCATTTTGGGAAGCCGAATGACCGATGGAAATGTATTGGTACCTGTTGAGGTTGGAGGTGAACAAAGTGAAAGTGGTCAAGATGTAGCAGATATTGAAAATCCTACTAATACTACTACAACAAAGAGGAAAAAAGTTAGATTTATGTTGCCTGCAAATTGTCCTAAAATGAATCCATCAGTAAGGAAAGAACTTCAACAACTTATGGATGCCAGGGAAAGTGGCACTGCTTATTTCTTGGGACATTCACACTTAAAAGTACGCAAAGGGTCGAATTTTGTGAAGCAATTTCTTGTGAAGGCTTACGCATTTCTGGATAACAACTGCAGAGAGCCTCCAATTGCATTAGATATACCTCACGCTGCTCTTTTGGAGGTTGGAATGGTCTATACGATATAATTTGCAACTGAAACAATGAATACATTATGGCCAGACGCTGTAGAGAATTGAGAATTCCAAGCTTTTTAATTCTTTGAATTTGAAATGGCGTCACTAGAAATTTATTAGCTTGAAACGACAACAATGTAAAACACATTGTGCATCCGAATTAGTTTTAGCAATAAAAAATATTTTAATTTACGAGTGCAGGTGAAAAGATGCAGTCCATGTCGATATCACGATACGGAGACTTCTAGTGTCTTTTATCACTAAACCATAATTAATTAATCACTCGGGTACACCGACATGGATCAGACAATTTTTAATTGCCAATCGTCACGATTTTAAAATGGCACACTTTTTATACTTTTTCTCCTAAATTAAAGTTAAATATATATGCTTTAGTATAGAAAATGATGGAATGAGTGGGGAAGGACCATTAATTCATTATCTCAACCTTATAACATAAGAGTATAAAAATTTGAGTTCTCCACGCAATTAGGATTTGAGCATTTATCTATCATCTCAATCTTTCAATTTCTTAAACTTACTTTATAAAAGCTGAGACCCTTTTTAATCATAATAATGTCTCTTTACTTTTCGCATATGAAATCAAAATGGGACAAGCAATGTGTATACATGGTACGTATTAATGTTATACCACTAAGATAAAATCAAGAACGTGCGTATTGGCAGCAGCCTTTTATGGTATAATCAAAAGTCTATTATGAATTCATCTAATAATGTTTTCTGTTTCCGTGATAGCGATATTGCATACAACACGTTCCACAAATATATGTAGCAAAAGAAAGAAAGAAAATGGTACGGAACATCTTGGGTTCAATAATAGCAATTAATTAACAAACATAATTCATGAGAATATAATTGAGATAGGTAGTAGTGGCTTTTGGGAGAACAGTATCTGCAAACCTTAAAGTTTAGACCTCGTTATATATTGTGATGATTATTTTCTAGGCAAAAGTAGACGAATCTCATATATCCAAGAATTTCAGATTTTAGTTTCAACATGAGTTTCTTGAGACTCCGCCTATTGATTCAATTTTTTGAGTTATATGTTCAGAATTTCAGATTTTTCATATGATCGACATAGATTATACCAATATCCATGTAAGGAAAAACACACTGCGCTAATTAATATGTCACCAGCATTTACAAATTTAAGAAAAACGTCGAACTATTGGATACATTTCATTTCATTTATACATAAAATGACAACAGACCAGGACAGGAAAAGCCGAGCTAATAAAGCAAAGCAAAGCAAAGAGAAGTATATGCTGAATTCATCAGCCATTAGCACCACATTGATTATCTCATGAATAAAGCTGCACAAGAGCCAAAACTTGCTAGAATTTTAATTTAGCTCGAAAACACAAAAGTAATGTATGCACTTTTTTGAAAAGATCGAGCTCGAAATTATTGAAACAATTCTTAACCTCAGAAGAACAAGTATTGATGGCCCCAAAATCTATCATTGATGCAAATTGCAAGCTTGAATTGGTCCCTTTGTCATTTCTGTCATTTCTCTGGACTGATTTCTCTGCCTCATTTTGTACAGAAAATGACGGAGAATAAAAATCCTCCATGGAAATAAAGCATGAGTTGTACAAGTAATAGTGCTCCTAAGGATTGGGGGATGACATAATAAAAGAGCTACCTGGGACCCTTTTGAGGATATCGCCTTAGCATCATGGCTCATCTGCTTTTCGCACTTTAATTAAATATTTGTCCAAATACATTATACATAGAGAGAGAAAAAAAAAAGATCTTAAATTTCAATGTTGCATGCACCAACTTTAATAATTCCCATCCCTTGCCTATATAAAGATGTCAAGCAAACCCTCATCATTTCACAGCCAAGTAAGAAAACTTGATTGTCTTTTGCAACTCTAGCATTTTGGGTGAGAGGCGAAGTGCTAGAGATTTGCAATTCTTTGACTAGAAATACAAAAAAGAGATGGCTGGTATTTCTGGTCATTGGGCTTTTACATTTGGTGTCCTTGGTAAATATAAACATGTTTTCTTCCTAAAATATATATGTTCAATATGTTGAGGTTAAACCCATCGTCTCTTTCCTTTTTCTTTTGCAATTTGCAGGTAACATCGTCTCGTTCATTGTGTTCCTTTCTCCACTGTGAGTCTCCATATACATATTATTTTGAAATGTTCAGTTTATTGACTTGTAATCTGACTGACACCATATTTTCCCAATTGCAGGCCCACATTTTATAGGATATACAAGAAGAAATCAACAGAAGGCTATCAATCAATCCCGTACGTGGTTGCGCTCTTTAGTTCCATGCTTTGGATTTACTATGCACTTCTCAAGACCAACGCAACACTCCTCATCACTATAAACTCCTTTGGGGTCTTCATTGAAACTATCTACGTCGGTTTCTACCTTTTCTACGCACCAAAGAAGGCCAAGGTAAGGTTTTACAAGATCTCTAGTAGAGTACTTTTTATTTCCTTAAGGAGTTTTCCTTTTTCCATTCTTTCCTTTTATATGTAACTTTGATGTTTACAATTTTATTCAATGCAGGTCCAAACTGTGAAGATGCTCCTATTATCAGTGGTGGGTGGCTTTGGTGCTATTGTTCTGGTTACTCAATTTCTATTCAAAGGAGCAGTTCGTGGGCAAGTGGTCGGATGGATATGTCTTGTATTTTCATTGTGTGTGTTTGTAGCACCGTTAGGCATTGTGGTGAGCTTTTACATACAAATATTGGTCTTCTTCTCTATTTTTTTTTTCCATGCGTGAAGAATATAATACTGATAATTTTTCTCATTTTATGCAGAGAAAAGTTATAAAAACAAAGAGTGTGGAATACATGCCACTTCTCCTATCAGTGTTTCTCACGTTAAGTGCTGTGATGTGGTTCTTCTATGGTCTTCTACTAAAGGACATCAACATTGCTGTAAGTTCTTTAATTGCATGTATCCACCTTTACGTACGTAAAATTTCTTGGATCTTATCAATGTAAGTTATACGTGCACTGTACTTGTTATCTTTTATAGGCTCCAAACGTATTGGGATTCATCTTTGGTATTCTCCAAATAGTGCTCTACGTAATATACAGCAAAAAGGAGAAGGCCATCTTAAAGGAGCAAAAACTTCCAGAGATACAAAAGCCAGAAGTCATAGTGGTGGACGAGAACATGAACAATAAGAAGCTTCCAGAACTGACACAGGAACAGATTATTGACATAGTGAAGCTTGGTTTACTGGTTTGCTCAGATAAAGTTAACGTAGCCTCTCGTCCACCTGATACTACTTGTGGAGTTAAAGCACCTAAAGTAGAAAACATGCCCAAGCTGCAAACTGTAGAAGCCTAGGACAGTTACTTAATGTCAGGCTTGGAATTAGCATTGATCTCAGTGCAGCATATATATTGTTTTCCTAAGTAATCCTGGTGTGTTTGTATTCAAGTTATCTCTATATAAGCTCATATATATAGTTTGTGTAAGCTTTCTCTTGGCATGTCCTATAAAAGAATAAAATGGTCATCTTGATCTATATATAAGAGGCTAGGCGTGAAAGTTTTCTTTTACAGCAATAAAAGTAACTATTTATAGTTTATTCTGGTTAATTCCTATGTAAGCGTTAAAAGTGTATGTTTGCTGTATCGTTTTTATACACTATCACTGTACATCTAGGCATGATATAATGATCTTATACTATTTAATGTTATACCACTTCTCCTGACTAGTGGAAAAGGTACCTTGATTCCAATTTATAATAAGAACAAAAAGAAAATATTCAAAGTTGTGTGAACTTTGCAACATTATATAAACTTATGTGTCATACGACAAAACCTTAGGATAAAATGACAAATCATAGATCTACTCAATGACATTACAAAAGTGACCAAGAATAAATTTGGATATGTGCCCGATGGATCTACAACAGAAGATATACTCTTGTTAAGAAGATTGCAAAAATTTATCGCAAGAGGAAAAAAAATAGAACTTAATATCCGTTGATCTAGAGAATATACATAGAGAGTACCATGATATGTCCTTGGTGGGGGTTGGAAGAGAAAAGATTTCATGTTAATATATAAATATTATTAAGGGCATGTAGGAGTTATCATTAACGTGATAAGCTATAAAGGAATACTTCTCTCATAACATTGACTTGTAATTATTTACCCTAGTTGTGTATGAAGTAATCAACATAATACAAGATGATGTTTTACGAAGTATGCTATTTGCTGAGGATACTATATAAATTGATAAAACTAGCAAGAATGCGACTAAAAGCTTGAGCGATTAAGAGCTTTTTGGAGAGTAAAAGAATTTAAAATAAGTAAAGGTAAGACTGAATATACGTATTTAATAATTTAGTCAACGTAAAAGCGTGAAGTGGAGATGAGGTTAGATGAGATTTTAGTAGCTAAATGCGAATAGTTCAGATAATTAACTTGGCTCATTAATTATTCCATAACAAAGGAATGATTGATGAAAGTAATAAGCATAGAATAAAAAACGAATGGCTGAACTTGAGAAGTGCTATAGAAGTATTATGTAATAGTAGGAAGGTCACTGTTAGCCTCTCGGCTTGATTGATCGAATATGGTATGGGCCTGACGATGGATTTACATGATGGACCTCGGCACAGCCTTATAATGGCTGTGGCATCATACTAACAAGACTGTTCGACATGGACAGGTATTGATAGCCATGGACTGTTGCACGGCGACATATGGCTTAGGTGCCTAGACATGACAAGACCATGGAAAGGCAGCAAAAGCATAACAAGGGCTGGAAAAGCTAAGGCAAGCAAAGGCAGGGCGTGGCAAGGCAGATGGGCGCGGGCAAGACAGTGTCATGGGCGAGCTGGGCATTGCAGACTGGCAGACATTCGCGCAAGGCATGCTGCACGTTGGCATGGAATGAAGGCATGAAAAGATTTGGCCTGTTGGCGCCAAAATTCAAAGGTTGAGCCCATGTGCCATGCACATGCAAGGCAGTTAGGCAGTTTCCTATTTTTCAGCAAGAGTGGCTATGTGGGTCTTGGGCAGTTGTCCTTTTGAAATTCGAATGTTTGAAATCCTTTGCAGTTAGGGATGTAAATTGCTAGTTTAGGATAAGGCAGATGCCAAAAACGTGTGCCTATATATGTATAGGCTTGGCAGACTTGTCAAGGCAGAGAGTTGGCTGTCTTTGGCTATCTTTCTGTAATACTGTTCGTATGTGTTCTTTGTAGCACAAGTTTAATACAAAGTTGGAAAGAAATTTTCATTAATTATGTGCCTTGTCTGATTTTGTATGATGTTATATTCTAAGTGTCAAACCGAAACATGAGGGAGAAATAAGAGGGTTGATTCATTGTTGTGTGACTGTCGTGCAGTGTCAAAACAAAGAAAATTAACCCTGTAACAACTGTTATCAGAGCAACGTCGGCAAGATCTTGGAATTATCATGGCTGGAAATGCAAAACTTCGTGAAAGACTTCAGAAGTTGGAGGCGCTGGTGGGAATAGCTGATGACTCTGTGAATCTTGTGATATTTTGAGGCAGATCCATGGTGTTAACACAGAACTTCAACACGTTCATGAGAGTGTTGATACCCAACTGGTGGAATTGCAGGCTTTCCATGAAACTACTAAAAAGCAGTTGGAAAAGTCATAGAAGGAAAATGAGGATCTTAAAACGGAAATTCAGATCCTTTAATGGGTTGTTGCAAATGTGCCCCAAGGAGGTGAAGAACATACCAAAATTAAGATTCCAGAGCCAAAGGCATTTGATGGCGTTAGAGGTGCCAAAGAACTAGAAAACTTCTTGTTTGGAGCATTACTTCTCCACTGCTCATGTCCCATAGAAGGACAAACTGACCATGGCCGTGCAATATTTCAAAGGAGATGTAGTGCTTTGGTGGCGTACAAAAAATGCAGACGATGAAAGTGTTGGAAGACCCAAGGTTGATACTTGGGAAAAACTTCGTGACGCGCTGAGGGATAAGTTCTTGCCTAGCAACTCGTCTTGGGTTGCTAGGGATCACTTGAAGCGGTTGAGACAGATTGATTCTATTCGGGACTATATTAAGGATTTTTCATCCTTCTTGCTGGACATCCAAATCATGTTTGATGAGGATAAGCTGTATAATTTCATTTAAAAAATGCAAGGTTGGGCTCAAAATGAAATTCGTCGACAGAAAGTTAAAGATCTGCCTAGTGCAATTATGGCAGCGGATACATTGGTGGATTTTCACTCAACTGGTCTAACTTCTTATCCTGCCTCTTCTTCTAAAATAAAGAAAAAGGAGAAGAGCACGGACTGGAAGAAGGACAATCGGAAGCAAGATGAAAATGACAAAGGCAAAAGAAAGATAGATGCTTCTTCGTCAAAAACAAACAGGCCAAAGGGTGGTGAAAAGGTTTGTTGGACATGTCAAAAACCTGGACATCATGCTCGAAACTATCCAAATCAAGTCAAGATAAATGCTCTTCTTGCTGAATAGGAGAAACAAGGAAAGGGACAGGAAGTTGATGCTTATGTGAATACGTTGCGGCTGTTGAACATTTTGGCTTTTATAACTATAGCGGATGATGAAGAAAATGTTACCAAGGAAGAAGTTGCATACGTGAAGGCTACGGGGGATGATTTGGCTTATGCTTATTCCACGCTAATGTATGTGGATTTGAAAATCGGAAACAAGAGTGTTGTGACCATGGTTGATACTGGAGTCATGCACGCCTTTATTGCCTCCAGAATTGTTCAAAAGTATGGACTGCAAGTGACAAAGTGTCCGACGAAGATGAAGGTTGTGAACTCAAAGTCACAAGTTGGTTATAGGGTGTGTAGACATGTAATTTTTGACCCGCGCGTCAGAATAGCTTCTAAAAGTCATAGTATTTTTAAAATAATTATTTGAGCTTATTTCTGTAGGAATTCCCTTTATTATTAAGTTTAATCTTATTTCTAGGTGCAAAATTGAAACAAATAATAAAAACATAATTCCAATTTTTATCCTTAACAATATTATCAAAGTCCTATTTTTGGGGCATGTTAAAAGACTTTTAGCTTGTTTTGACCCAGTTTTGGTAAATCTTGGAGCCCAAATACAGGTCCAATTTCAGCAGCCCACAAAATGATCCAACCCAGCCCAATTCTCTCAGCCACGTATGAATATCCTAACGACCTCTGACAGAGGATTTTTCTCTCACGCACACACGCACTCTAGGCACTCACCTGATATTCCCATCATTATTCTTGATAACAAAAAATCAGAGGGATCATTCTGGAGAGGATTCTTAGAGAGCAAGAATAAGGAGAGATAGGGATCGATCTTGAAGAGAGAAAGAGGGTCTGAAACAACGAGAAATCAACAAAAAAAAAAAAAAAAATCGAGAAGGAGAGGGAGATTATTTTCTTTGGAGATCAAGAGAAGAAGGAAAACACAGTGAAAACTAGAGAGTTTTCAGAGAGAGCTTGAGAGAACGACCCATTTTTAAATCTTCTTCTTCTCCAAACTTCAGGAAAAACCAGAAAACAGAGGAATTCACGTTTCCCCTATTTTTTTTTCAAAGACCAATTTCGATCGAGTAGGTGTTCACGTTTCGAGCTTGATTGCTGATCTGAGTTTCGTTCGTGGCTTGCTGTCTCGTTGTTGATATCAAGTTTCAAAAAATCATTAGGAGGTCTTGTTCAGGTTTATTCTTTGACTTCTATTCGCTCTATCGGATTGATTGAAATATGATGAAGCCATGAGTATTTGCTTTTAAATCGTTGATTCGTGAATTGATATGCTCAAATTACTCATTAGCGAATAACGTAAAGTGGGTGATGTTTGATATAATCATCGGACAATAAAAATAGAAACAAACAATCGAATCCTCTGTGTTTGGTGTTAGGTCTGCGCCGCATAATTGATATGCGGTTCACATTTTGAGCCTAATTGTCAAAAGCGTAAGGTCATCTCATGTTTAGTGTTAAACCTGCGGCCGCATAACTAATATGCGGTCCGCATTTTTAATTCAGTCGTCGCATTCTTGACGCCAAATTTTTGCCCCAAGACTCTGTCCAGATTTGCGGTCTCCAAGTGTGATTTGCGGCTCGCATACCTGATTCGCGACCGCAAATAGGATCGCATTCTCGACATTGGGCATGGCCTAAGACTCTGTTCAAATCTGCGGCCCTTCGTGTGCAGTATGCGGTTCGCAAACGTGATATGCGACCGCATATTTCCCACCTGCGATGATATTTCATCTCTTGCTTGTTTTCTTTTGCGATGTTTCGGACCGGGTTGGATAAATGCATGAAATAAAACATTGGAAGAACAAGACCATGAACTAAACTTTAATTTCTTCTTTATTCTTAGATCTCATTTTATTTCATTATATTGTTCGTTAGTAGCATGTTTTAGGCCGACCACACATGGGTAGGCAATACTAGGATGTTTTGTTAACTTTTGAGGCGAGAGGTCATTCCTTAGTTAAATTTATCCGGGGAATGCCCCGAAAGACTTATGTATTTTGATATTCCGGGGAATGCCCCGAGGCATTTGTAAATATAGATCGGAAGCAGAATTATTAGTATCTTAGTTGTATTTTTCTTTCTTTGTTAGGTGGAAATGACCTCAAACCTCCTATATGTTTGTTTTATCTCAGTTCAAATATATTATAAGCCAACTAAATCAAGTACGCAACAGTGACTTTCACGGGACTTGGGGAATGCCTAACACCTTCTCCCCGAGTCAAATGAACACCCTTACCCAAATCTCTGGCGTGAACTTAGTTTTGAATCTAAGTTCTAAAATGGTGGCCTGACACACCAAAATCAATTTGTCAGGTGGCGACTCTGAGTTTTCTGATTAATCTTACCTTCATCACTTCCAAAATTGGAAACTCCCTTTTATGAGTTTTACTAGATCTTTTATCCATCTAAAGGGTTTAGTAAAATCTCGTCGCCATGCCTGTAAAAAAGGAGGAGTGACAGGGTGGCGCTGGATGTCCAAATGATATTGGGCCATTGGTCTGGAAAGTTCAACATGATTGTTGTGCAATTGGATGACATCAATGTGGTATTAGGAATTGATTTTCTGAAGAACAACAAAATCACTCCAATTCCTCATTTGGATGGACTTATGATAATGGGGGAGATAAACCCCGGCTTTGTGAAAGGTATTCGCCCCTATGGGGATGAAATAAATAACAATGGGATACCTGCTTTGATTTCTGCCATTGTATTTGAGAAAGGCTTGAAGAATGGTGAGGAGACTTACCTCGCTGCACTCGATGAAGTCAAGCCAGATCTACAGATTGAGGTCCTGGATTGTTTTGCAAATTTGCAGAAGGAATTCAAAGATATGATACCTCTAGAATTGCCTAGGGAGTTACCACCGAGGAGGGAGATTAATCACAGAATTGAACTTATTCCTGGATCACTGCCGCTTGCGCAGCCTCCTTACCACATGTCACCTATGAAACTGACCAAATTAAGGAAGCAATTATCTGAGTTGCTTGATGCTGGATTAATTCAACCATCAAAGGCGTGCTCCTATTTTGTTCCACAAAAAACAGGATGGTACAATGAGGATGTGTGTTGATTATGGAGTGCTGACTAAAGTGACTGTCAAAAACTTGTACCAAATCCCTTTGATTCAAGATCTACTGGACAGGCTCTCGAAGGTAGTTATTTTACTAACTTATACCTAAGGTCAAGTTATTGGCAGGTTAGGATAGTCAAGGAGGATACCCCTAAGACCACTTGTGTAACTAGATATGGTAGCTTTGAATTTCTTGTAATGTCGCTTGGGCTAACCAATGCCCAGGCAACTTTCTGTAATTTTAATGAAAAATGTTCTTTATGAGTATCTTGATGACTTTACAGTTGTTTACTTAGACGATATAGTCATCTATAGCTGAACCCATTATGATCATTTGTATAACTTAAGGAAAGTGCTGGAAGGACTTAGAGCCTATCAACTCTATGTCAAGATGGAGAAATGTGAATTTTCAAGTTGCGAAATAAAGTTTTCAGGCCATTTGGTTAGTGAAAATCAAGTGCGGATGGACCCAAAGAAGGTGCAAGCAATAGTTGATTGGCAAGCACCAAGCGGGGTAATGAAACTAAGATCATTTTTGGGCTTGGAAAATTATTATCGGAAGTTCATTGCAGGATTCAAAAAGGGATACTCCTTTGACGGATTTGCTGAAAAGGAATGTCAAATGGGTTTGGTCGGATTCGTGTGACAGGGCTTTCAATGCACTGAAGAAAGCCATTACATCCGAACCAATCTTAAAGCTACCAGATTTTGACTTGGCATTTGAAGTACACATCGATGCTTTAAATTATGCTCTTGGCAGTGTGCTGGTCTAGGAGGATCATCCGGTTGCATTTGAAAGCAAAAAGTTGAACGTTGTGAAGCAATGTTATTCTGCACATGAGAAAGAGATGGTTGCAGTAATTCATTGCCTTCAAGTTTGGAGAGTCTATTTACTGGGAACAAAGTTTGTGGTGCGGATGGACAACGTGGCTAATACATACTTTAAAACTCAACAGAAATTGAGTCTGAAGCAGGCCAGGTGGCAAGAGTTCTTGGGTGAATATGACTTCGTATAGGCGCACAAACCTGGAAGACAAAATCAGGTTGCCGATGCACTTAGCCGCAAAGCGGTATTTGTATGCACTTACTCTATTTGAATCTAATTTTATGGATACAATCAAGTTATGTGATGTGAACGATCCATGGTATGTGAAATTAATGGATCAACTGATAAGACGGGACAATTAGACGGTATTGGATTGAGGACCATCTGTTGCACTTCAAAGGAGGGAGAATTGTGGTTCGTCAAGGTGATGGATTGTGTCATTCAGCTCTAAAGGAGACGCATGATACTCCTTATGCTGGTCATCCGAGAGTTGAAAGGATGTTGGCATCGTTGTCCCAAAATTACTTTTGGCCGAAGATGGAAGATGACGTTGAGGCCTATGTGAAAACCTGTATTGTATGCCAACTTGACAAGACTGAATGGAAGAGAGAAGCTGGTTGCTACAACCTCTACCGGCTCCAAAGTGCCCGTGGGTTTCTATTTCTATGGACTTTATCAGCGAGCTTCCAAAATTTGATGGCAAAGCATTAAATATGGTGGTGGTAGACAGATTCTCAAAGTATGGAATTTTTGTTGCTGCTCCAACCATTTGTTCTTCTGAGCTAACTGCTGAATTATTTTACAAGCATGTGTTGAAACACTTTGGGGTTCCAAGGGATATTGTGAGTGATCGGGATCCAAGATTTACAAGTCGATTTTAGACGGGTTTGTTCAAATTCTTCGGGATTGATTTGAAATTCTCGATTGGAAATCACCCACAAACCGATGGACAGACCGAACGTATCAATCATCTGCTTGAAGAGTATTATGCGACTGCTAATAAGAGAAATTGGTTGAGTTACTAGACAGTGCATAGTTTTGTTACAACTTGCATAGGTCTTCGACAACTGAAATGAGTTCCTTTGAGATAGTGTTGGGAAGACAGCCTGACACACGGTTGGAAGTTGCTTAGTTGAAATTAGGGTGCAAGTGTCTTGCTGTCTATAGATATGCTCGCAACAAGCATGAGTTGCTGGCTAAGGCGCGAGACAACTTGAGAAGAGCAGCTAAAAGAATGAAAAGGAATGCTGACAGAAATAGGCGGCCTTTGGAGTTCAATGTTAGTGACAAGGTGTTGCTAAAGCTTACACCATAGATTTGGAAGAAAATCAGTAGCAAGACGCGTCATCGTGGGATGATTCCAAAGTGTGATGGCCCGTTTGAAGTTGTAAAGAAGGTGGATGAAGTAGCCTACCGACTAAATTTGCTGGAACATCTCAAAATTCACCCAACTTTTCATGTGAGTTTCCTGAAACCGTTTCATGAAGATGCTGAGGATCCTACAACGGAGGTGCCAAAACGTGCTCCTCCAGTAGAGCACTAGCAATTTGAGGAGACTATTGAGAAGATTTTGGATCACCGTACACTAGGCCAAAGCAAAAAAGATCAGGCGAATAAAGTTCCTGGTTCAATGGACGGGAAAGCAGGAGTGTGATGCAACTTGGGATAAATGACCGTCTCTTTGGCAATTTCAGGATCAAATCAAGGCGTATCTGGATTCTGCTGATTGTCGAGGGAGACGAGCTCATCTGGTGGGGGAAGTACTCGGCTTGATTGATCGAACATGGCATGGGCGTGACGAGGTATTTACATGATGGACCTCGGCACGGTCCTATGATGGCTGTGGCATCATGTTGAAAAGACTCTCCGACATGGGCAGATGTTGATGGCATGGACTGTGGCACGACGACATGTGGCTTAGGTGCAAAGATATGACAAGACCAATCCTTGGCATGGCCAATGCAAGGCAAAGGCAACGGGCAGCAAAACATAGTAAGGGCTAAAAAAGCTAAGGCAGGGTGTGGCAAGGCAAATGGCGCGGGCAAGGCAGTGTCATGGTCGAGTTGGGCATGCAGACTGGCAGACATGCGCGTAAGGCATGTTGCACAATGGCATGGCACGAAGGCATGACAAGATTTGGCCTGTTTGCGCCAAAATTCAAAGGTTGCGCCCATGTGTCATGCACATGCAAGGCAGTTGGGCAGTTTTCTGTTTTTCAGCAATAGTTGCTATGTGGGTCTTGGGCAGTTATTTTTTTGAAATTCGAATTTTTGAAATCCTTTGCAGTTGGGGATATCAACTGCTAATTTAGGATAAGACAGATGCCAAAAACGTGTGCCTAATGTATAGGCTTGAGACTTGTCTTAAAGGCAGAGAGTTGGATGTCTTTGGCTATCTTTTTGTAAGTTTGTTTATATGTGTTCTTTGTAGCACGAGTTTAATATAAAGTTGGAAAAAAATTCATGTAACTGTGTGCCTTGTCTGATTACTGTATGCTATTATATTCTAAGTGTCAAACCAAAACGTGAGGGAAAAAGGAATAGGGCTGAGTCATTGTTGTGTAACAGTCGTGCAGTGTCAAAATGAAAAAAAAAAAATTGACCCTGTAACAGCTACCAAGGTAAAAAGTAGAATATTTACAAGAAAAGCAGTATTATATGAGAGTGAATGTTGGGTTGCCAAAACACAAAACACCCGTGAGGTAATTGTTGTAGAGATATGAAGCTAAGATGGATGAGAGATTATAAAGATTAGATATGATTTTTAAAAAAAAATCACATTAGCCAAAAGGTGCAAGTAGACATTGAGGATAAAACGAAAACTGGTCACTTGACTTTTAGATGTATCAATTTGTAGGTGTGGAAGAGTTAAAGAAAGGGACGATATAGACCTAAAATCACAAGAAAGAAATTTACCTCAAAATAACTACAGTCTCTTGATATTATTGCATGCTTAGCGAAAAATAATACACTATGGAAGAAAAAGATTTATATAGACGACATCAACTAAATAAAAATTTATTTTAATCATATTAATACGTTTAAAATTAGTCATATGCTTTCTAGAGTCTTTAGTACCATTAAAAATTCTTATTCCAGTAGGAAATAGAGAACATAGAACTTTCAATACTCTATATTTTTATTTATTTATTTATTGTAAAATGTTGATCTAAGATGAAAGCGTAGTGATTTATCATCTTTTCATTGAAAACTTTTCTACAGCAAAAAATTATATGATGTGACAGGTAAAACAAAGCAAACACAGTGTACTGGTCATAAAAATATTTAGTCATTAATTGCGCAAGCTTACAAAAAATTCGTTTTATCACAACTATTTTATGAAAATTTAATTTTATAGAGTAATAATTTGTGTTGAATAATCAATTTTAAAAATAAAAATATTAGCAATATTAGAACAACAATTTATGCTTGGTCAAGGTTTTCAAAAAGTACTTACTTTTATTAGCTTTTGGAAACAATTTTTGCTACTAAGCCAACTGGTAGTCACATTTTTCAGGTTTCCGTGATCTTTCATATTCGTATAACTAATAAGTTATCCAAAGCATAGAACATGTAAGGTTCAAAAAAATTTCTTCAAACATATTTGCTTAGTTCGACAGCAGCTTCATTTGAAGTCTGAAGTCAGACAAAAAGACAAATTCTCTTGTTCTCTATTTTTTTTTTATTGTCTATTTGGTTTAACCGATAAATTATTCAATAACCGCCCGATAATCATTAATCCAATATAAATCTGTTCAATGTCTTATTAGATAGCTAACAGAATATTATATTTATACTAATATGCCAAACCGTTAAACATAAATAACTGTTCGATCCACTCAATAATCATCCCTACTACTAACTCAAAAGCACTTATTTTTTTCTTAAAAACTTGACCAAACACATTAAAATGCTGTGGTAACTCGACGGGTAAAAAGACTTCACAGTCGAAACCAAATAGGTTATTGTTCCAAGAAACAAGTTTCTACTATACGGAGTACTACTATTGATCGCAAGTTCTAAATTGTCCCCAACTCTCAAAATCAGAAAAATACATGTTTATACTTAAGGCTCAATTTGATAAAGAGTTATTCAACACCCATATAGTTTATATCAAAAGATCCATAAACACGAAAGGCTCGTTTAGTATAAAGGATAAGGGATAACTAATTCCGGAATTAAATTTTAGATGAGTTTATCTCATGTTTGATTGGAATAAAATCGTAGTATAACTAATCCTAAAATTAATTATTCCGAAATTGTAATAACTAATTCCAAGACAACGAATTCCGGAACAATTAATCATCACACAACTTATTTCCCGCCAGAGAACAATCGGGTACAAGTTGGCGTTCCACAGAGTCTCACAATAAACTTCCACGTTATCGGGGTTCAAATGTCAAAAGCATAGTTCCATGGCATCAATAAAGTCAGTACGAAGATTCTAGGTAGGCCAAGTACTAGTTAACAGAACGTGATAGCTTTATCAAAATTAGTGGGACAACAGCTTTTTGGGTACACTAGAATTACTGACATCAGGTGGCATTTACATTTTACGAACTACATATTCAATCTTAGTTATCAAAACCAGCAGTATTTTCTAAAGAAATAAAGAGTTCGTCCACAAGCACATCATTTACTGTCCTCCAAAATTTGCAGCTGCAAAAATCTATAAAAGATAGCAAGACTCACCAAGTTTCAAAGTGAGATAAAAGCACAAAGGGGACATAATTAGCAATAGATGTATCTTGGTCTATGATAAATAGCTGCAAAAACCATATCTTGGTCTATGATAATGTATAAATTAAACATAGGCAAAGAACAAGAAGCACAATTTTGAGATCATCACAACAAAACTCAACTTAAACAATGTGAGGCTCTAAAGATTATCACCATATTCGATCACATACTTCAGAAGGATGAAACAAGTCTACGCTCCAGGAACCTCGGGTTCTACCTCTGCTACTGTCTCATCAGTTGGCCGATCCAACTTCACACCAACATCTTCTGAATAATCACCATGAACCTACAAGAATAACTCGAAATTAATAACAAAATAGCTTCTGTTATACAATATGAATGCCATAGTAAACTATGGATGCGTCCGGTTTAAATCAATACGACAAAGAACAGACACATAACATACCTCCATCAGCTTGCCAATATCAAACTTAGGGGCCTTGAGAATCTTGACTTTTCGAATACAAACATTTTGCAAGGGGAAGATGCTTGAAGTTGCTTTCTCAATCTCTCTGCCAATTGATTCAGGGATGAATTTGGCAACCAACTCCTTCAGGTCACATGAACTTGCTTGGTTCCTCATGATCTCAACCATCTTCCTACGGATCTAAGACAACATTAAAGGTATGCTTGTGAGAACTTGCGAGATATGATGACGACCATAAGCATGTATGTGCATAAGACAACACCAAGTTGAAAATACTACCAACCTGACGGATCTGGCTGCTTTGAGCATAACAGGTACGTTTCTGCTGGTTTGGGCGTTTCTTTGTAAAAGCAATGCAGAACATCCTCAGGGTATAGCTGTCTGTTGTCTTGACATCCACATGGGCCTCAATCAAAGTCTGCCATTTGCGAACCAGTGACCTCAACTTGTCTGTTGTGAAATCCATTCCCTGTAATTACTTAACAAAGTCAGAACTCAATCTACAGCAGAAACATATGATTTTCTAAAAGAATCATCTTACCCAGAAGTTTGTGAGGACATTCTTCCCTTGCACATCCTCTGCTCTCAACCTGATCTTTCTGAAAGCCTGATCCTCATCCTTTTGAAGATCAGCGAGACTCACTTCAAATACTCTATGCTTAAGTCCCTCTGAAGCAATCTGAGAGGAAAATAAAGACATAATTATTCCATTGAAATTGCAATTACAACCGTGCTTTTCTTAGTATCCAAAAGATGAAAAATCAAAGTTTAATCTTTTTTAGTGGAGCACAGGAAATAGACCCAAGAACAGCAGGTAGATCAAATATAACATGAAACAGAGTAAACCTAGTAGAAAACAATACTCTAGATATGTGGTCCTCCGGCCATTTTAAAGATAAAAGTCAAAGAACCTTATTGGACAGTTGCTTAATTACAAGATAACTTATTACATTTTAGCTTGTACGTCTCTACGAGAAGTTATAGGAGAAATCAACCCAATCCGACTAGCAACATTAATTAAACGTTATAAATCACCAATTACTAGTAAAGTGTGAATACTGTAACAACCCTACACCCTACATTTGAGTATTTATGTATAATTTAACAAACAGTCAAACTCTAACTACTGATAACCAAAAGTACTCTCCTACACCAAGGCAATCAAACATTTCTTCACTATAATGTCATTTAAGTGTAACTTTAATCAACAAGCGCAAGATAGAAATAAATGTAAAGGGCAAAATGTGGAGACAAAAAGGAGAGGGAGAATAAAAACCTTAGTTCCCTGAGTCCTAGTAACAAGGGTTTTGCCAACGTTCTTGATATCAAAAACTGATGGTGCCTTAATGTCATACCAATCCTTCTTTGCGTACGGATCCGCCCTGCAATCCCACATTCACATATAGTATAACCACATTACACATACAAAACAAACGGACCAATGAATAAGGTGTTAGTGCTACTTACGCCTTCTTCTTTCCTCCCTTCTTTCCCTTGGAAATCCTCTTGTTTTTGCTGCACAATGGAACAACAAAAGAGGATTAGAATTTGAAAAAAAAATGAATCAGAAATATGGAATGAGCGTTAAAGAGAGATACCCGACGGCCATGTTGGGAAGGAGAGGTTCGAACTGCTTTGGGGGTATTGGGGAAGGGGATGAGGCGATACTTAAGAGGAGCTGCGGACGAGAAACCCTAGTTTCAGTAAGGGGTGGTTTGGCACGGTAGTTAAGAATAATGTTAAATACGATGTATTAATTACGCTTGTGTTAGTTATGTCAACGTTAATTATACTAACATATTTTTTATCTATTGTTTGATTTGATATATTAAAATATTATATAATTTTTAAAATAATAACTTGTTTACAAAAATACCCTCATAAAGGACTTTATCTTTTAAAAGAAACATATTTTAATGAATTATTTGATTTGTCTACATATATTGTAGTATAGAATTGAATATTTATTTTATAAAAAAAAATACTAAGTATTTATTTATCTACTAGAATATAATTTTATTTCCCATTTTCTTGAATTATTAGGCAAAGAAAGTTAGTCGATTTTGGAGGGAAGATGCAAGACGACTCTACAGGCGCAGGAGTGAAGTGATCTCCACCCGGAAATCACGAACGGAGCTGTTCCTCTGAATCATATGATTCAAAAAAGGAATTGATTACAAGTGCATTCTAGTATGTAGTAGTAGAGTGCGGATTATAAATTTATAATGAAAAGAAGAGTGAATTGAATTAGCCGCGGGTGGCTGTGCATGAGCGTTGAAAGTCTTCAATTCAGACTAGAGCGTTAGATTCTTTTTTTATTTTGACTTCTTTCAAAGAAATTGGCAGAATATAGGTATAAATAGCGGGAGCAATTTCAGTTAAAAACTTTATATCAAGCTTGCATTAATATCATAGCATATTTTAACCAAGCATAAATTCTGAAGGGCAATTTTGTCTTTGACTAAACTAATATGCATAAAACTCTCGTTAATACCATAGTTTCTTATGCATTAGTTATGCATAAGATAATATCAAATAGAGTGTATAACTAATAACTGTATAACTAACACATACATTCAAAAAATGTATCAAACAAAATATTATTAATATATATATATATATATATATATTATTTTATTTAATACAACCTACCAGACGATCCATAAGCAACGGTGTAGTGTCATGAGCTTGGTTATATATATCTTCCCGTGACAACATCTGCAACTTGTTTGGGTTTCATTACGATAATACCTTAGATCCTCGTATTCAGTATTTTTTTTTTTAAATTTTCGGTAGTCACACAAGCAGTAGCACAAATAGCACATAAGGAGTCATTTGGTATAATGAAAAAGTAAAAATAATTTTGGGATAAAAATTTCGTATCATCTTATATTTTGTTTGGTTATTGATTTAGAAATAAATTATTATGAGATTAAAAATTAGTACCAAGACAAATTATACATATCAGAAAGTGGAATAGTAATTCCAGAATAAAGTAGTAAAATTGAGGGATTATTACAACATGCCAAACAGTTAATACAAAATAATATCAGGATAACTAATTACAGCACAACCAATCTCAACATGACTTATCTTCAAACCAAACGACATCGCATTTGGATTAGTTGAATTTAAGTAGTTCACTATTTAAATGTTGAAGCTGAATTTACGAATATACAGTTAAATGAATTCATCGTTTTGTTATTAATTAGCTAATATTGGATATACCGAATACTTGACATTATCTATCTCATGTAAAAAATGAGATTATAATCCTGGCATAACCTTGTTTTCAATCAAACGACTTTTTAGTATTATACCATTAATTCAAAAAGACCATCTAGTCTGAATTTTAAAATGTATAAGTAATATTCATATTACGTGCTTATTTTTAAAAAGTGGTCGATTTCTAAATACAAGATCATAAAAGTGGTCACCTGATTTAAATTTTAAATAAGCATCACTTCATACTTTATTTTTATTTTTTTAAGTGTTGTTAATAGGGTACTTCACACTTTATGTTCCTTCTACTTTTGGTTGTCGCATTGCCCTTCTAATATTGCCTAATTCAAGGCTCTTCTGATTAATCATCATTCATCAGATGAGAAAACGCAAGTAATTGGATAAAAAACTAACATATTTGAAATTTGTGATGAAAATTTTGAGAGGGTTATATACTTTTAGTTTGATCTTAATTTTAAGGTGGTTGTCCTATTTCTCCAATCTGACAAGACCTTGTATTCATCAATTCCAACCAACATGAACTTTTATTTTTACATTGTGGTAGTCTATCCTAAATATTCACGTGCCATTTATGTGTTGTGGCAAGTTAAGATTCATTTGGACTGTTTTGAAAGGTTTCGTAGCTCGCACCAAAAATTATTTATATTTAGTAAACGAAAAAGTATAAAAAACTTGTGTAATTTTTGTGTATAACAAACAAAAAAAAAATATATATATATATATATATATATATAAAATATACAAATTTTATGCATTTTTTCGACTATTATTTTTCCTAATTTCTTTCTCGTTTCTTTATTACCGACACGTATTTGTATGCATTTCTAAGACAATTTTCTCTTACTTTAATTTATTCCCCTGTAATAAGCTAAGAGGAAAACTTCACGGGCAGTAAGCATATTGCATATGTAGGCAAGCTAAAGATTAAAAAAAATGATGAATCTCATACGAGTTTCATCATCTAGTATATTCAACACTAAGAATTCAGGAGCTTCCACTTCTTCTCCGCCTCCCAAGCCATACTGTGGTACAATTCGTTCCATCTTTACAAAACAAATCAGCAGGTAACATGTTATGCGACATAATTTAATCTACGGGGAATGTTATGCAGCAATTTGATTCGTGTGACAACCCTTTAAGGTAAAAGTACTACCATTTGAAGTAGACTACTGGGGTATAATAAGGGGAATATGCGGATTGTCTGTATGTAGATACTACTATTAGCCTCCGGCCCTCCACTAGGTGGAATACTAATAAAACACAATACGGTGGTCGTACAAGTTTAGCATATGATGCATAAGTTAACGAGATAGTTTGTCTAGGCAAAAAATATGCATAAGTATTTTGTATTTTGTATTTTACAGCACATGGGTCAAGGTAGAATTTTAAGGTTGAGCATTTTTATAGGTCAATATTGGACATCATTGTAGGTCCATTTGGTCTAATGATTTTTTGGGGGATTTGCAGTTGTATCCTATATTTGTGCTACCTTTTAACCTATACCTTATTTTTAAAAATTATTAATTTGGTAGCCAGCTGACAAAAAATCCATAATAATATGACAATTATACCCCTAACAAAAGATATAAAACATGCATCACGCATTAATCACATGGTCTGCAACCTCATTCGTGAAAAAAAGATCTCCTGCATCACTATGTCCCTCCTCAAAAGATCTCCTTCAACCCTGGTCGAAGATCTCCTCTGTCACGACCTAAATCTCACATGTCGTGATGACGCCTATCGCAATACTAGGCAAGCCGACAATCATAATAAACCACACATCTTTAAATTTGAAAACATAACAAAATAGGTTTAAGAGTAAAATCTCATAAATACTAATAGGAACATTCCGTGACTTAATACAATATTTTTCCAAAATCCGGATGTCACTGAGTACATGAGCATTTATACAATAACATGGTCTAATTACCGAAACACTGTCTAGGAAGGTAAAACAGTATAAATAAAACTAAAAAATAAAGGAGGAGAGTCAAGGTCTGCGGATGCCAAAGCAGCTACCTCGAGAATCTTCGAATTGATAAAGCTCCAAAATCAGTAGCCATCGTACCCGGAAGTACCTGGATCTGCACACGAAGTGCAGAGTGTAGTATGAGTATAACCGATCCAATGTACTCAAAAAGTAACAAGACTAACCTTAGGCTGAAACAAGTGACGAGCTCTACAGGCACAATCCAAATACATAATTTAACAGTATAGAAAAATGTAGACTTGCTTTCAAGTTTAACCGTTTCAGCTCAAAACAGATAAAATATGCCAAGTGTGGCTGAAATGAGGAATGATACATCTCTATATATACATGTCAATTATACATGCCAACTATAATGCAAAACAATGATAAAATCATATGCATACTCTTATAGTATCAATTCACTCAGTCCTCCCATTCACTCAATCCTCACAATCACTCATTCCTCGCAGTCATTCAATCCTCATAATCACTCAATCCTCCCAATCACTCGGCACTCGCACTCGCACTCGCACTCGCACTCAGTAGGTACATGCGGTCACTGCTGGTGAGTCAAACTCTGGAGGGGCGGATCTTGCCCAAGCGCTAAAATAAGCCAATTATGGCATGAATCAATAAAGCCTGTTGCGGCGTGTTGCCCGATCCGATAAATATCCTCACAAGAATCGCCTCTATCTTCTTTGGATCCACCATAATCCCCATATTTGGACATCACGTATCCTAAGAATGCCACCAAACTGAGCCAAAACTCATACTTGGAGAACTTGGCATAAAGCTTCTCCTCCCTTAACCGCTGTTGCACAATCCTCAAATGATGTGCACGCTCTTCCTGGCTATGTGAGTACACCAGGAGATCATCAATAAATATTATGAAAAACGAATTAAGATATAGTTGGAATACATTGTTCATCAGATGCATGAATGATGCTGCGGCGCTAGTCAGCCCGAAAGACATCACGAGGAACTCATAGTGACCATAACGGATCTTGAATGTTGTCTTCAGAATATCCGAGTCCCGAATCTTCAACTGGTGATACCCAGACCACAAATCAATCTTAGAGAATACCCTCGCTCCCTAAAGCTAGTCAAATAAATCATCAATGCACGACAAAGGATGTTTGTTCTTGATTGTAACTTTGTTCAAATGCCTATAGTCGATGCACATCCGCATAATACCAAGCGGTGCACCCCAAGGCGACTCACTAGGCCTAATAAACCCCTTATCAAGAAGCTCCTAAAGCTACTTTTTCAATTCCTTCAACTCTCCTGGTGCCATACGATACGTAGGAATAGAAATGGGTTGAGTGCCCGGCACCAAGTCAATACCAAAATCAATATCCCTGTGGGGTGGCATGCCCGATAGGTCTGCAGGAAACACATCTGAAAAGTCTCGCACTACCGGAACAGAATCAATAGTAGGAGTATCAGCATCAACATCTCTCAAAAGGCCAAATATGACAAGTACCCCTTCCCAACTATCCGTTGGGCCTTCAAATATGAAATCACCCTGCTGGGAACATAATCCAGAGAACCTCTCCACTCGATCCTTGGCAACCCCGGCATCGCTAACGTCACGTTCTTAGCGTGGCAATCCAGAATAGCATGACATGGAGATAATCAATCCATACCCAAAATCACGCCGAAATCAACCATACTAAGTAATAAGAGATCATCTCTAGTCTCCAATCCTTCAATGGTCACCACACACGACCGACACACACGGTCCACAACAATAGTATCGCCCATCGGTGTAGATACATAAACAGGTGAAACTAAGGACTCACGAGTCATATCTAAATAACAAGTAAAATAGGATGATACATAGGAATAAGGAGAAGCAAGAACAAATAATGTGAAAGCATCTCTATCACACACTGAAAGAATACCTGTGATCACGGCATCTGAAGAAACGGCCTCTGGCCTGGCAGGAATAGCGTAGAATCGAGCCTGACCGCCACTTGATCCGCCTCCCCCTTTAGGGCCACCTTTAGCTGCCTGAGCCCTATCCCGAGCTGGATGGGCGGGTGGTGAAGTAACTGGTGCGGAAATCACCGCCTACCCCCTTTGCTGAACTAGACCTCCAAAGCGACTGGGACACTGGCTCCACACATGCCCAAACTCCCCGCACTCGAAGAAACTCCCCGCTAGTGGTGGTGACTGAATCGGGCCTCAAGAACCAGAATAACTGTTAGGAGGACCTGGCACTGATGAACCCTAAACCGATGGAGCACGGGATGAACTCTAAGTTGGGAGAGAACTGAGAGATGACTGACTCAGACGAGCACTGTATGAACTATGGCTAGCTGATGTACCACGATGAACCAGATGAGCCATCTGAGCGGGTCTATAAGGGCGACCCTTGCTGTGGTAGGACTACCCCAAGAAGGAATACCGCTGAAACCACCCAAACCACGAGGCCTCTTGCCCTCCCTCTCCTCACGCTCTTGACAAGGGACCAACTCTAGCCGCCAAGCAATATCAACTACCTCGTCGAACCTAGCACCTGATGCATTCTCCCAAGTCATAACAAAACATAACTGATAGCTGAGGCCATCAATGAACCTCCTAATCCTCTCCCTCTCTGTGGGAACCAGTCAGATCGCGTGACGAGCCAACTCTGAAAATCTAATCTCGTACTAGGTCACGGACATACCCTCCTGGCGTAGCTGCTCAAACTGCCTATGCAAATCCTCCCAGCGGGTCGGTGGCACAAACTTCTCCAAGAAGAGAACGGAGAACTCCTGCCATGAAAGTGGTGCAACATCAGCTGGCCTGCTACGCTCATAGGCCTCCCACCATCTAAAGACTGCCCTCATCAGTTGAAAAGTAGTAAATGAAACCCCACTAGTCTCTAGAATACCTGTTGTGCGTAGAATCCGCTGGCACTTATCCAAGAAGTCCTGAGCATCCTCTGACTCAACCCTACTGAATGTTGGAGGCTTGAGTCTCACAAACCTCTCTAGTCTATTCTGCTCCTCATCACTCATAATGGGGCCCACCTGGGCCCGGGTAACTACAACTGGGTAGGTTGGTAATACCCCTAGTGTCTGAAGTCCCTGCATCACCTACTCTGGAGTACGGGCGGCGGGAGTCTGAGCACCTCCCCCGGCCTGAGAAGTGGCTGGCATAGCGGGAACTGAAAGACTGGAATCACAATGGGCACAGCTGGTGCCTGAGCTGGTCCTACCAGCTCAACCACATCTGGAATGTGCTCCTGAGCTGGAGCAACTGGTGGATCTGCAGGTGCTGCTCTAGCTGTTGTACGAGCTGCACCTCGATCTCTATCACGGCCCCGGCCTCTCGTGGCCCTAGTTGATGGTACTGGTGGCCGTCCGCCTGGTCCAGTAGCACGTATTCTCACCATCTGTGAGAGAATAGAATAACCGAAGTTTAGTTTCCGGAATAACCAAATTCGCACAACAAGAACACAAGAATTTCAAGTTTTCCTAATAGATCGTTAGCCTCTCGAAGATAAGTACAGACGTCTCCGTACCGATCCGCAAGACTCTACTAAACCTGCTCATGACTCGTGAGACCTATGTAACCTAGGCTCTGATACCAACTCGTCACGACCCAAATCTCACATGTCATGATGGCGCCTATACAATACTAGGCAAGTCGACAATCATAATAAACCACGCATCTTTAAATTTGAAAACATAACAAAATAGGTTTAAGAGTAAAATCTCATAAATACAAATACGAAAATACCGCGACTCAATTCAATATTTCCCCAAAATCCGAATGTCACTAAGTACATGAGCATCTATACAATAACATAGTCTAACTACTGAAATACTGCCTAGGAAGGTAGAACAATATAAATAAAACTAAAAGATAAAGGAGGAGAGTCAAGGTCTGCGGATGCCAAAGTAGCTACCTCGAGAATCTTCGAACTGATAAAGCTCCCAAATCAGCAACCACCGTACCCGGAAGTACCTGGATCTGCACACGAAGTGCAGAGTGTAGTATGAGTACAACCAACCCAATGTACTCAATAAGTAACAAGACTAACCTTAGGCTGAAAGAAGTGATGAGCTCCACAGGCACAATCCAAATACATAATTTAACAGTATAGAAAAATGTAGACTTGCTTTCAAGTTTAACAGTTTCAGCTCAAAACAGATAAAATATGCCAAGTGTGGCTGAAATGAGGAATGATACATCTCCATATCTACATGTCAATTATACATACCAACTGTAATGCAAAAAAATGATAAAATCATATGCATACTCTTAGAGTATCAATTCACTCAATCCTCTCATTTACTCAATCCTCACAGTCACTCATTTCTCGCAGTCATTCAGTCCTCACAGTCACTCAATCCTCCCAATTGCTCGACACTCGCTCTCGCACTCAGTAGGTACCTGCGGTAACTGCTGGTGAGTCATACTCCGGAGGGGCGGATCCTGCCCAAGCGCTTAAATAAGTCAATCATGGCATGATCAATAAAGCATGATGCAGCGTGCAACCCGATCCCATAAATATCCTCACAATCAGACCCTCGGCCTCACTTAGTTATCAATCTCTCCAGTCCCTCAGGCTCACAAATATCATGACAATCAGCCCAAACAACGATGATATAATGTATCAATATATGGCAACAGAGACTGAGATATGATATGCAAATGATAGATGCGATTGAGTACATAATTGCAAATTGAACAAGTAATTCAATAGCAATACAACCTCTGTGGGTCCCAACAGTACCAATGTATGGCCTAAGCATGATTTCTAACATGAATCACAGCTTAATTTCTCTAAAACAAGGAGAATATATGGATAATTACAAGATTATTAGACTACACAGTTCTATGAAATCGACCGGATCACAATTCTTACGGTGCACGCCTACACGTCCGTCACCTAGCATGTGGTCACCTCACCTCAACACCAATCACATAACACGTAATTCAGGGATTCATACCCTAAGAACCAAGTTTAAAAGTATTACTTACCTCAAGCCGTGCAAAATCTCTACTCTAATAAGCCCTTGCCTCACGAATCGGCCTCCGAACGCCTCGAATCTAGCCACAAATAACTCAATACAATCAACACAAGCTATAGGAATCAATTCCATATGAAAAAATATAAGTTCTTAAGCAAAAGTCAAAAAGTCAACTCAAGAATCAATCCCGGGCCCACGTCTCGGAATCCAATAAAAGTTTCAAAATCCAAACATCCATCCAACAACAAGTCCAACCATACTAAAATTATTCAAATCCGTCACACCCAATCAACACTCAAATCCCCAATTCTTACTCTCCAATCCCTAGTCCAAAACTCCCAAAATTTCTACCTTAAATAAACTAGGTCGGTAATGCGATGGGTAATCAATATAGTTAGATAAAAATGACCAAAAGTGGCTTACTTCAAGAAATCTCGCGAAACCCCTCTTAAAAATCGTCTCCAAACGAGCTTGCAAGATCCCAAAATGAATAAAATCTCGGAACCCTTCAATTAAATACACTGCCCAGGCCTTTCGCTTTTGCGGGCCCAAAATCTGCATATGCAAAATCGCTTTTGCGAAGAAAACTCCGCATCTACAAAATTCACTAAGTTCCCAAGCTCCGCATCTGCGCCCCAAGTTCGCTTCTGCAGAAGCGCTTCTGTTCCCAACGTCCGCTTCTGCGGAAACACCTAGCCATCCCAACTTACCCCC
>MCJB01020088.1:98600-125079 GCA_002018475.1 Nicotiana obtusifolia
CCCCCCCACCCATAATCCGCTTCTGTGACCTACTTTTCGCAGGTGCGACTCCACTTCTGCAGACCACCTCTTTGCACCTGCGACCACTGCCAAAATCTTTCCAGACTGTACCTGCGATCACTTCTTCGCTTCTACGGTCACGCACTTGGGACCAATCCTCCGCAGGTGCGATGGCACCAGACATCAGCAGCCCAGAAATTCTCCTAAGTCAAATTCCAATCCGATATCCATTTGAATCACCCCCGAGGCTCCCAGGACCTCAATCAAACATACCAACAAGTCCTAAAACACGATACAAATTTAGTCGAGGTCTCAAATCATATCAAACAATATCAAAATCACGAATCGCAAAGTCTAATGAACTTATGAAGTTCTCACTTCTACATTTGATGCCGAAACCTATCAAATCAACTCTGATTGACCTAAAATTTTGCACACACATCATAAATGACACAACGGACCTACAAAGTCAACTCTTGGTCAAACTTCTCAATTCTCCAAACTCCAATTTTTTCAACTTTCGCCAATTCAAGCCAAATCATTTACGGATATCCAAATCGATATCCGAATATGCTCCTAAGTCCAATGTCACCATACGGAGCTATTGGAATCATCAAAATTCCATTTCAGAGTCATTTACACATAAGTCAATATCCGGTCAACTATTTCAACTTAAGCTTCCAACCTTGGGACTAAGTGTCTCAATTCATTTCGAAATATCCCCGAAACCGAACCAACCATCCCAGCAAGTCACATAACAACAATTGAGCACAGAATAAGCAGTAAATAAGGGAATGGAGCTACAACACTCAAAACGAACGGCCGGGTCGTTACATCTTCACTTCTCAGCAGCTTTATCAAAAAACTAGAAACTTGAACTAGATTCATATTCAGAATTCAAAATTACAAAATACATTGTAAGTATTGCAATTCATCTTTAGAATCGCATTAGTTTGTGAAACTGATTTAAATTCATCATATATATTTCTATAATTATTTTGGTAATTCCTCATGCTTTTTTAAGTTTTGAACTTAAAAAACAAAATCTAAATTCAATTAACGCCTATAGATAATATTACTTATGGTCATTTACAAATCATACTAGCATGAAGTTGTTTGATGGATATACCAAGAAGTTTTCATTTATAGATCTTCAAAAACTTTTCAAAACTTCAAATTTAATGTGTGATATAGAAAAAAGTTGCTTCATGTTGAAGTATGAAGTTTTAATCAAATGGAAGCTAAAAATTCATGCTGATGTAGCATGAAGTTGTTTCACGCCGAAGTCTGATATTTCAATTAAACATAAGCAAAACTTCATGCTGATGTAGCATGAAGTTGTTTCAAAAATATATAATATAAAACTTCAAACTAGACATGTTGAAGTTTTGTCCTACAGTACGTAATTTTGTAAATAACTTTTTCCTAAACTTCATACTAAAACATGCTGAAGTTATTTAGTTCACTTGCTAAAACTTCATACTAAACATGCTGAAGTTTTGTCCTGCAGTCTATAATTTTGTAATGAGTTTTTTCCTAAACTTCAGACTGAATATGCTGAAGTTTTTATGTTCATTTGCTAAAACTTCAGAAAACGAATGTTGAAATTTTATCATGCAGTCTGTAATTTTCTAATGAGGTTTTGCAAAACTTCAGAGTTATACATGCTGATTTTTTAGTTCATTTGCTAAAACTTCATACCAAAACATGCTGAAGTTTTGTCCTGCAGTCTGTAGTTTTGTAATGAGTTTTCTCCTAAAACTTCAAATTAAACATGTTGAAGTTTTTTAGTTCATTTGCTAAATCTTTAGACCAAAATTGCTTAAGTTTTTGTCCTGCAGTATGTAATTTTCTAATGACATTGTATCTAAACAGAAGTCAGAGGAAACAAGTACTACTAGCACCTACACACTGGCAATCACCTCCACCAAAATAGTAACAAATAAAACAGTATAAACCATCCTATCAACATGTATTACCAATACGAATACTAGATGAGATCAAAAGCTTCAGCTTCTAACATGGACTAACTGAGTAAGGTGAACAAGATGATGACTGAGAGCCATTAGTGTCAGCATATTAAGAAAAGAGGAATATGAATTCAACTTCTTTAGTTTCTAACTCAATCTGACCACTTGAGGCTTCACCGCTGCTTCTACTTCTGGAGAATTTTCTGCAGATTCTCTAATTGTTGTTGTTGTCGTCATCTAACTAGTTGTCTTTGCGTTTATAGGATCCAATACTGAATCCACTCTTCTACTGCTTGGTTCGACGTTAAATATGTCTCTACCTCTACCTTCTTCCTTCGCCAACTCAATATCTCAAACATAACCTGCAAATATCCTATAGCATATCACAAATCTAAAACAAGACTATGTCTGGTTAAGAAAATAATCCGGCTTCTCAACTTCAGTCTTATTCATGCTGAAGTTATTTAGTTCATTTGTTAAAACTTCATACCAAAACATGCTGAAGTTTAGTCTTGCAGCCTATAATTTTGTAATAAGTTTTTTTCGAAACTTTAGACTAAACAAGCTGAAGGTTTTTAGTTCATTTTCTAAAACTTCAGACTAAACATGCTTAACTTTTTGTTCCGCAGTATGTAATTTTCTAATAAGTTTTTGCTTAACTTCATACTTATACATGCTAAAGTTTTTTTGTTCATTTCCTAACACTTCACACAAAATATGCTAAAGTTTCCATACTACAGGATAGTTCGATTTGCCTTGTTATTACTTTCAATTAGAGATGGACTTTTGATTACAACTACTTGGATCCGGATATAAAACTTGTTCTGGTTAATAAACAAGTATCATTCAAACTTTCCTGAAGAAAATTAGTGAAGTCACAGATTTTGATGCAACCAAATATGCACTAAAAAAATGGTTTGATATCAAACTAAATACAAGCAAAGGGATACTTGTAACTTTAGATGAAGAGCTCAGAACCTGTATACATTTGCTAACAACTGATTCAACTTTAAAAAATTATCGTTTTATCGTCAAAAAAATACAACTACTTTCTGACAGTATTGTTGCTTTAGAATCTGCAATATTTAAACCATCTCTTGCATAAAACAACTTGTTGATTATCAACATGAAGTAGAACAACCAATAATGGAAGTAGATAACGAGTGACAACCTTCTAACATTACAACTGATTCAGAATTTGGAAAGCTGCAAGAATTACCTGCCGCTATAATAAATTCAGACCAGTTTGGTGAGGCCCAACAAGAAGAAAGACAGCTAATAATGCAAATACCAACACATAATCCAACAAAGTTTTTTGTTATCTCCTGCAATGATAAGCAATAACAAGATCAAGAAAATACAGAAATTATACCAATAACATCAGATACAATTGAAGAAATTGCTGAAACTTCTACTGCTTCTAAGAAACCAAGAAAAAGAGTGAGGAGAAAGCTGAAATAATCTCCACCATGTAAAATACTTAGGCACGATGCATTTCCGAAGAAAATAAAAGTAGGATCAATTTTTGAGAACAAGAAGAGCATGACTAAATTTTTCTGTAGCTTGGAGATCAACCAAAAAGTTGAATTCGCTGCATTTAGATCATGTTCAAAGAGATACAAGCTTAAATGCATCGTGGAGAAATGTGGTTGGAATGTACGTGCTACCCGAATAAATGATTCCACATTTTTTAGGGTGATAAAATTTCATAACAACCATGAATACTCAGTTGATGCAAGAAAATCACATCAGAAACATGTTACATCAAATTGTATAAGTGAGCAAATTTTAGAACATGTTAAAAAATATTTAGAATTGACATTGGATATCACAAGGCATGGCGTGCTATTCAAAAAACTATTGCTTGTATAAGAGGAACACCAAAAGAGAACTACCAGATTTTTCCTTCATACCTACACATGATGTTGCATAAAATCCAGGGACGCACACTAGCATAAAAAGAGATCAGCAGAATCGATAAGCAAGAAAATAATAACCATCGGTCTGAAGTTTCTACTGATCCTACACACCTTATGATCTGTTGTGTTTCACCTGTACAGGTTTGCTTACATATTCTTTGCTCCTGCGGCATCAATAGCTGGTTGACGTTACTGTAGACCTGTGATTCCAGCAAATACAACGTTTTTAAAGTCAAAATATCATGGTGTTCTATTTGTTGTTGTATCAAAGGATGCAAACAATCAAATATTTGCTCTATCTTTTGGTGTAGCAGATTCAGTAAACAATGATGCATACATTTGGTTCTTTGGGGAAATGAGAAAAGCAATTGAAATCTGCCGTGAACGGTTTTCTTATTAGATAGAAATCAATCGATCGCACATGAGATTAGACAAATTTATCCTGAAGCTCACCATGGTATGTGCCTCTATCACTTTGAGAAGAATTTAAAGCAAAGACATGAAAAAAGTACGATAATAAATCTTTTCCAAAGCGCTACAAGGTCATACAGACGTGAAAATTTTAATCAGTTAATGTCCTAGATCAAAAGTATTGACAACAAAACATACAATTACATAATTGAAGAGCCACCAGAGAGATGGGCTCGATCATGGTTCGCACGGTGACGCTATGATATGCTGACGATAAACATGGTAGAATCAATAAATTTCGTGTTACTAAAAGCGAGAGAGATGCTTGTTTTAAGAATGTTAGATTTCATCCAAGAAAAGTTGGGACAATGATTTTATGAGCGGAGAAAAACAGCACATGAAACTTTTTTATAAAGTATCAATATGGGCAGAAGAATAGATGAATAAGAAGATAGATCTTGCAAAATATTTGTTAATATATTTATTAACTTCAGAATTTATGATCTCATTGACTTCCTGCTTACAGAAAAACACATGTCTGAAGTTTTTTCATACTGTATTTTGCTTAACTATAGCACGTTTTGTCTGAAGTAATTAACTAATGCATAATTACTTCAGCTTTTTATGTCTAAAGTGATTTACTTCTTATAGAGAAAAAACTTCATACTTTTTCTTTTTGAAGCAATAATACACTAATATAGTTTTTTTACTTTTTTATTCCTTCTTAGGTGTTCAACTTTGATTCAATTTATTGTTTAGAATAAATAATGAAGGAATGGAATTCATAGTAGACTTAAAGAAGAAAACCTGTGACTGCTTGGAATTTCAACTTGATGAGTTGCCATGTCCACACGCAATTGCTGCTATCCATAAGAGATATTTGTAGAAATCTGATTACTCCTCAAAATAGTATTCAAGGGACATATGGTTCAAAACATATGAAGGACACGTCAATACTGCGGGAGATCAAAATTCCTGAGATATACCACAAAATCTAGAATCTCAAATCACAAAACCTCCCTATGTAGAGGTTCTATAAGGAAGAAGACAAAGGAAGAGGTATATCCCTGTGATTGAATCAGTACGGCTGAAGTCTACCAAATGCAGTCGCTGTAAATAAATTGGGCATAATAGAACAACTTGCTTGTCTTCTCCACCGCCTCATCCATAATCCAAGAAACAGCTGAAAAATACTCCAACGTTCAATAATCCTTGGAAAAAAAATTCATTCTAAAGGAAGATAGATATTCTGAATTTAGACTTTTATTATTGATTGATATATGTGAAATGAGATTGTTTTCATAGAAATAAAAAAAATAAACTCTTGGATTAAAAAATACTCGTGTATATATTACTTGAAGTACAAAGTTCATTGTTGTTTGCGGCTTACAGGTTTGGTTGTATTCTAAAAAAGTACACAATCACTTCAGCAAGAAAAAACTATAAGTGAAATACATATCTTTAACACAAACACACACACATATATATAATAAAAAACTACAAACCTTTTTATATAAGTATTCATCTATATAAAGTAATACTTCAAGCCTAAAAGGATAAGTCTGAAGTTTTGCTTTAATTCATTAGAAAATTACATACTGCATGACAAAACTTTAGCATGTTTAATCTAAAGTTTTTAGCAAATGAATTAAAAATTTCAGCATGTTTCCTCTGAAGTTTCGGAAGAAGTCATTACAAAGTTACAGACTGCTGGACAAAACTTCAGCATGTTTAGTACGAAGTTTTAGGAAATGAACAAAAAAACTTCAGCATGGATAAGTCTGACTTTTAAAAGATATTTACAGCCTTAATATGCCTATTAATGGGTAATATTTGCAAAAAAAAAGTCAGCCTATAAAGTCTGACTGTCAAAAGTTATAGATGATAACTTCAGACAAAAAAGGTTGAAGTTTCTAATTTATATAGCTAACTTCAGCTTATAAGGCATGAAATTTTAGGTTGAGACATACTATATTATTACATTAACGAGAATGCAGCCTTCAAAATTCAAAAAAATTATACACAAAAACGAAACATGATTTTCATTTATATAACATATTACAAGATAAAAAATCACACAAAACAAAAGAAAGCCATAAAAACATAAAAAAGAGATTAAAAAAACTAAGCATCACCACCATCATCAGAACAGTTTTCCTCAATTTCTAGATATATCTCATCATCATCCGAATCAGAGATAATTACAGGATAGTGGGGCAAAAGACCATAAAGTCTCATGAGATTGTACTTCAACTTGTTGAATTGATCACGCAACTGATTATGTTCAATTATTATTCTGTCCATAAGATAAGGAAGACCCATCAAGCTATTTTCCCTCTTGGCATAGTCGCCCCTAATGGAAAATTTAAAAGAATCAAATTGTTGCATAACCTTGTTTAACGAGGTTGAATAACATTTACAACTGCGTTCGAGGTTAGCCTATTCTGAAATGATTCATCGGCAAAAAATTATGTTCTGATTTTTTCCCAATCAGCCTTTATTTGCTCCTACTTATGCATAAGATTAGCCATTGGTACGTTATTATTCCAATCAGACTTTAAACTCTCCTACTTCTGCATAAGTTCATCCATTGTAAGTTTTCTGCTTCCGCTAGCATCATACATTATTTCTTTAAAAAGTCTAAAAGGCTATGGATGAATATAAATTTAAAGAAATATGATGGAAGGCTCTGAATGACTATAAAATTTTCAAGTGAAGAGGTTGCTAATATAGCCAAAGTGTGCACGTAATCAATTGAATATCTATAAATGCAAAATTAACTTTTCAGGTCTATAAACTGTTTTACGTTCAGAGAAATTAAATGTAACAAGATAAGTAGGTGGTAAATACAAAAAGAAATGTAACTTCGGCCTAATAAGTCCACAGTTTTTCTATAGTAAAAAAAAACAACTTCAAGTTGAAAAGCCAAAGTTTGCATCTAATCAATTGAAAGACTTCATTTACTATTTATAAATGCAACATTTAACTTTTCAGGTCATTTACTATATGGTCAGACAAATTAAATATAATATAAAGTAGGTGGTAAAAGAAAAAGAGTAGCTGGTAAATACAAAAAAGATAAGTTTGAAGTTTCAAAATACGATGGAGTGTAACTTCGGACTAATAAGTCCATAATTATGAAAGTATAAGCTAAAACTTCATGCTAATTTAGCACGAAGTTGTTTCACGTTGATATAGACTTAGAGTAACCTTCAGAGTCTGAAGTTTCAAGGATACATAAGCTAAAACTTCACGTTGATATAGGCTCACATGAAAATTCAGATTACAATTAGTGTTTTCTAAGAAAACTTCAGCTCAAAAGATCTGAAGCTTCAAGGATATAGAAAGAGAACTTCACGTATATATAAAAAAAACTTCAGATTGTAAAAATTTACAAAAAAAAAATAGTTGGTAGTGTTTTACTCAAAACTACCGCATAAAAAGGCTAAAGCTTTAAAGATATATGACCTAAAACTTCATACTAAACATGCTGAAGTTTTGTCCGCAGTCTATAATTTTGTAATGAGTTTTTTCCTAAACTTTAGACTAAATCTGCTGAAGTTTTATTATGCAGTCTGTAATTTGCTAATAAGTTTTTGCAAAACTTCAGACTTTTGTATGCTGAAGTTCTTTAGTTCATTTGCGAAAACTTCATACTAAAACATGCTAAGTTTTATCCTGCAGCCTGTAGTTTTGTAACGAGTTTTTTCCTAAACTTCAGACTAAACATGCTGAAGTTTTTTTGTTCATTTGCTAAAACATAAGACTAAATATGCTAAAGCTTCTCCTGTAGTATGTAATTTTCTAATGAGTTTTTTGCTTAACTTCAGACTTATCCATGCTAAAGTTTTTTTGTTCATTTTTTAACACTTCACACTAAACATGCTGAAGTTCATGATAAAAGAGACACGCAATCCAAGACAACTTTAGACTAATAAATGCGAAGAGAACAAAAATTTAAAAGATAGATATCACATAATTCACAAAAAATAATCTATATTCTCAAACCCAGTTTTGTTTTCACCTACATCATTGAAAAATAACCAAAAAAAGTTATTTTTCATTTACAATTCATTCTCTATCGAAAAAATTCACATAGAGTGTCTTCATATTCTCTATAGTCATGTCTTAATTTCTCTCTGGAGTTTCATAACCACTTTCTTCTTTCCACGTTCCATGAGCCCAAAGATTCGCAGCCAATTTTCTCTAGAATGTCAATAGATCACTTTGTTTGAATTTGAAGACATCATGTTGCTTCAACCGCATCTCAAGGAACTTAAGAGTAAATATACCATCATCAACGCTGCAAAAAACATGAAAAAATTAAAGATTAATTAACACAATAACACAGCTCTAAAAATAAAGAAAAAACCATAAAGATAAGATGCATGGTAAACATATGCCAAACACGTACTTGTTCTATTGTAGGGGTGTGTTCATCCACTTAATTGTAAAAATTTTCAGAGCATTTCCCCATAAGATTTATTTAGTGTGCCAAACTTCAAGTGTAGAATCACCCAGGCATAATTTTGGACATTTTCCAACGTACTGTCATATGGTAAATCACTCAAGGAATCATACATAGAACATATTTATACCTGTAGCGACAACTTCCTGTGTCTCTCCACCTAAAATTTCTTGGCAAATAGCTAATACTTCTACAAACGCATTGCCTTTCCAATAGGAGTACCCACATCACTCGGTGCGTGTTCTTCAATACCAACAGGATCATCATCTACACCCGCAAATGTATTGCTTTTTGCAATAGGAGTACCCACATCACAACTCGGTATATGTTCTTTAGTACCGACAACTTCATCATCTTCACCTTTCTTGCTTCCTACATTCTCGGTTGATAACTATTCATCATATCCAGCAGCTTTGCTCAGTCTATCAACACTAGAACCTTCCGCTTCAACTTGCTGTTCAACACATTGAACTTGCTCGAATACTTGAGCTTGGCCTTCAACAGCTGCTTGCTCACCTCTTATATTTTCAGCTGTGACTTTATGCAGTCCTTCATGAGTAGCATTAATATCATACTAAGGTTTGAAGGAGTCGTTCATCCTATCATAATTTTGATAGTTCATGAATTCAAAATCTGCATCACGATCATCTCTTCCTTTTGACTTGTCGACAATCTCAAACAACTTTTCAAACTTCTTATCAAAACATTCTTATAAAAAATTACTAACAATGATTATTCTGAAAAAGAATAACATTAGCAGGAAAAAATACTTCTCGGTAAAAAGCCTACCTTGACTTTTTTCACGACCTCATCCACAATAACAGATCGCTCGCCCCATCGAAACTCTTGAACAATTCTTTCGCGATCATGCACCTTTTTTCTGTTGCATGGTTTTTAACCTCCCTCGTTACCCTCTAGTATAGAAATAGAAACAGCACAACAATTTCAGAAATAGAAACACAGAATAAAACTTCAGCTCTAAGAATGCTGAAGTTCAGCAAATACAGAACAAAAACTTCAAATAAAAAATGTTATAGTTTGACAAACACAGAACATAACTTCAGCTCTAAGAATGATGAAATTCATCAAAACAAAACAAAAACTGCAGACATAACTTTTGCAAAACACAAAATAAAACTTCAGTTCCTAGAATGCTGAAGTTCATCACAAATTGAATAAAACAAAATCATCACATAAAACATGCTATAATTAAGCAAAAAATAGTATGAAAAACTTCAGACTAAACAAAAAAATAATTTATACGACATATTGTGTTAACTAATTCATCATCAAACGTCGTTGTAGAACGACTCTGGGTACGAGGTGATTCTCCAATACAGGAATCTGATTGGTTTCTTTTCATCGACTCTGACTACGTAGTAATTCACTAGTTGAAGGAACCGGATTTAGTACCTTCGAGCGACTGCGGCCGCAAGGTAATTATCCAATTAAAGGCATTAAATTCAATTCCTCTTCAGTAGGAATTATCTCAAAATACCCTAAATGTCTGATATTTCTGTTTAATAGAGAAAAGTATATTAGAAAAAATAAAATAAAACTGATACGTCAACATATTAATGACACTACAGAAAAAAAAGGAAAAAATAAAAAATATTAACTTACACCATGATTACTGAAGTAATCTGCTTGAAGTTGTTTAAATTTAAGCTCTCCCAAAGATGGATAACATAACATCCTGGGAACCTGAGGGACATCAAGGTAGTCGTCATCTTTTAAATACTTGTCCCAAATATCTGGAAAGCGCTCATAAAACCAAACACATAATGGATATGGAAATTCGCTTACAGTATACTCAGTTGCATTGGTTTTGTCCTTATTGTCCAAAGCATGTTTCATTGAGGTAATAAGCTTCTCATAAGACGCATTACCCCAAGGATAATTAACACAAGCCTCATCGTCTTCAACAATAGCTGCATACTCCTCCAACACAGTTGATTCATGTTTTCTTCCGAACAAAATAGACCCCACAATAAGAATTTTCATAAGCTTCACTACATCTTCATCACTCTCGCATACATGTTTGAAATTCACATAATCCTTTTTAATTTGATTTCGCATCATATACTTTCGAATGTCCTTCAAGGCCACACCCTTAGACTTCCCAAAATAGCGCTTCAGAATCATATTCTCTCGTTCAATTGATTTTTCAACATTATGTGTTGTGATCCTCAAACCGCACATAATGTGAAATCTTCAAGGCTGAACGACACATCATGGCCAAAAATCTTGAAACTAATGGAATCTCGATTGGTGAATACGCGAGAAAGAATCAAACAATGAACCAACTTCATGCTGTAACGAAAATTCTCCATAGCCATGACATACCGAAATGTGCCATTATTCAGCTTCTCCTATTGTGCAGGATTCAAGAAAGATGCAATTAAAACCTTCAAATCGTGGTTCCCCTTCCAGTAAGCAGGACAGTTAAACCAATCTCGAAACTCATAATATCTCTCTCCTAGTTTTGTAGGTACAGCAACAGGGACTGAAGGAGCTTTACATATTCTAGGTGCTTTAGGTACTTTAGGATCTTTAGGTGCTTCGGATTTTCTAGATACCATCTGTTGAAAATATTACAGGTGAAAAAAAATAACTTCAGAACATTATGGCATAATTTATGTTTTACAGCTTTTATAACTTCATACCAGATCAAAAGAATCATTAAAAACTTCAAAACATTTTGACTTAAGTTATATCTTAAAGGCTTTTAACTTCAGACTTACAGACTTAAGTTATCCTTGAAGTATTATAAACTTCAGACTTTAATAGCATCGTCTATTTGAGTCTCAAAATTTTTAAAAATTTCAACGTCTCCAACAATCACTGAAGAATATATAGAATTTTCATCCAAAATACAAACACAGTTTCAAAAAACCTAAAAAACACTAATCGTAAAAGTAAAACCTACAAAAATAATGCACTGATCAAAGTAAAACCAAGGAAGTTATTTTAGCGCGAGTAAAAAAACGAAAAATGATTCAACTAAGATTACTATCAACAACAACAACAAAAAACTCAGAAATTAAATTATAAAATTAATCCTAAATTAAAACCCCATACACAGTTAATGCAATGTACAAAAACAACTATTAAAATCGTACATGTGATTATACTTAATTTTGTTGGAGAAGAAACAGTTGCAAAATCAAGCAGAATGCAATGGCGAAAACCGTTTGATTTTAGAGAATAATCAAAAACCGCGAAGAATGAGAGAGAGACAGAGACAAAAGACAATGTGTTGTATACTTGGAGAGAAAGTAGTCTTTTATTAAAAAAGGGTAAAATCATCTTTTTAAAACGCTTTTAACAAAAAATCAGGTATGGATACAAACGAAAAAAACAAAACGGGTACAAGTTAAAAAGGGGCGACCAAATAGGGCATCATGCAATTTTTACTGATTTTTTATGTGTCAATTTAAACTAGCTCAAAACAGTACATTTTCAAAATCGTTCTAGCCCAAACCCATTAAAACTTGAATGGATCAAATGGGTTTGGATTAGTTTTGTCACCCATACATTTATGCACGAAAGAATCTTTAACTGAACTCTTATAGAATTTCGCTGGTAAAGATAAAGGATGCCATGAAAATTATGATTAGAAATGTCTCATAGTATCTTCGTAGATGTCTTAAAGCGTCTTGGAGAGACCACTCACCTGGCTATTTAATGTTATATTAGGAGGTGATAGAACGCCTGATTGGTGGGAAAAAGTACCTTGATTCACTTGTGTAAACAGGGGCAGAGCTACCGTGTTAGTTGTCAGTTCGATCAAATCCAGTAGGTTTTGTTCAAAAGCTGTATTTGTACCAATAAAATCTAATGAATATTATATAAATTATTAAATTAGAACCCAATAATTTAAAAGGATTATAATCTCGAATCAATAAGATTCAGACCTAATTCCGCCTTTGTGTGTAAACTTCTTGATATATGCATCATTCGACAAACTCATTGATTGCGCAAGCTTATAAAATTTGTTTATTTTAAAAAATACTTTTTATCAAACTTGTTTTATGAAAAATTAATTTTATAAAGTAACAATTTGCGTTTGGATATTAAAAAATATGTTTATCAATATTAAAGTAGCAGTTTGTGCTTTGTCAACATTTCAAAAAATACTTATGGGAAAAACTACTATTATTTAGCTTTTGAAAACAATTCTCGCTACTAACTCAAAAGCACTTAATTTTTTCCCGAAAAATTTGACCAACCTCTAAAATAGGCACTTTTAAAAATAAAAAAATATTTTCCCAAACACTTAGCCAAATAAGCTATAAGGAAAGTAGCTAAAATGCTGTGCTAACTCAACGGGCAAAACGATTCATAGTCGAAACCAAAAGAGTTAATACTCTCGTCAAACCCGCCTAAATTATATAATATTTGTCAGTTTCCTATTTAAATTATCGCCTGTCCCCGAAAACTTCCTTGAACTATATCCCCCTTCATAATAAAACCCTCCATCTCATTCTTATTAGTGCGCATGATACGCACTCTAAATAATTTTTAAAACCTGCCATGTGGCAATCCACATGGATATTTAATTATGTTAATCCTAAAAACAGGCTTATTTAATATATATGCTAGTCTAATTACGTGGAAAAATAAAAAAAGAAATTTTGTTACACCAGTCCGTCATTTACTCCTCTCAAAGTATGGTCTCTTTGCTCTCACCGAAAAAAATTCTCTCATCTCTTCTCTAAGTTGCGATTCTTTTCATTAATTAGGGTTTCTACCATCGATTTCTCTGTCTATTGTTGCTATTATCCAAAATTGAATTAAATCCAAGATTTTGTGATTGTTTGTTGAGATTAGTGATTTTGATAGTGGAGAAGACGAAGAATAACAGAAACAACAAAGACGAGAAGGTATTCAAATATTGAATCCTTTGTCCTAACTCTCTTCTTGCGTTGTTATTAGTAATTTGTTTTCTCGGTGCTACTTTGTTAGGAATTTTGTGTTCGTTATTTCGAATAAATTTGGATAAGAGTAAAGGATAGATAAAACAAGAAAGATAAAAAATAAACTCAATAACAACGAGAGAACTTCAAATGGATTAAGATAAAAAAAAATGGAAATAAATGAAGAAGAAAGATAAAAAAAAATGAAGAAAAAATGTGTGTAATATAAAGAAAAAGAGAAGAAAATATAAGTTTTTTAAGAAAGGGACTAATTAGCCGTTAGTTACTGTCATATGAACCATTTTAATAGTTATTGTCATCCTTCACGTGCTCTTAGGCAATTTATCGCACAATATGCCATATAAGCAATAGAGGGGGATTTTATTACGAAGAGGGCATATAGCTCACGAAGTTTTCGAGAACCAAAGATAATTTAAGTAGGCGGGTTTGAGGATATAACAAGTTTCTACTGTACGGAGTACTACTATTGATCGCAAGTTCTAAATTGTCCCTGGATCTGCAAAGGAAAAGGAAGCAAGCAGAATGAGAACTATCTAGCCGCCTTAAAATGGTGAATTTATATGTTCATCTAATTAACCGGTTAAATCTCAAAATCAAAAAATTACATGTTTATATTTTAGGTTTAATTTGATAAAGAGTTATTTCCCACTCCTACCGTATATATCACATGTTCCTTAAACACAAAAAGGGAGTCTCACAATGAATTACCGCATTACTGGGGACCAGGAACATCAAAAACACCAACAGAAGCATAGTTCCATGGATCAACAAAATCAGTACGAAGAGAAATGTTTGCTAGAGGGGCAAGTACTAGCTAACAGAACATGATAGAACAGCGTTTTGGGCAGTAGAATTACTGCCATCATAAGGCATATAGATTTTAAGACTTATCTAAGACCTTAATTATCAAGACCAGCAATATTTTCTAAAGAAATAAAGAGTTCGTCCATAAAAACGTCATTTGCTGTCCTCCAAAATTTGGAGCTGTCAAAATCTATAAAAGATAGCACAACTCAGCGAGTTTCAAAGTGAGATAAAAACACAAAGGGGGCAGAATTAGCAGTAGATATATAGCTGCAAAAACCATATTTTGGTCTATGATAATGTATAAATCAAACAAAGGCAAAGAACAAGTTGCAAAATTTTGAGATCGTCACAATAAAACTCAACTTAAACAATGTGAAGCTCTAAAGACTATCACCATATATTCGATCACATGATTCAGAAGGATGAAACGAGTCTACGCTCCAGGAACCTCGGGTTCTGCCTCTGCTACTGTCTCATCAGCTGGCCGATCCAACTTCACACCAACATCTTCTGAATAGTCACCATGAACCTACAAGAATAACTCAGCAGTTAATAACCCAATAGCTGCTGGTATACAATATGAATCCAATGGTAAACCATGCATGCAACCGTTAAAGCAATACACCAAAGAACAGACACATAACATACCTCCATCAGCTTGCCAATATCAAACTTAGGGGCCTTAAGGATCTTGACTTTTCGGATATAAACATTTTGTAGGGGGAAGATGCTTGAAGTTGCTTTCTCAATCTCCCTGCCAATTGATTCAGGGATGAATTTGGCAACCAACTCCTTCAGGTCACATGAACTTGCTTGGTTCCTCATGATCTCAACCATCTTCCTACGGATCTAAGACAATATTAAAGGTATGGCTGTGAGAACTTGCGAGATATGATGACAACCATAAGCATATATGTTCATAAGTCAAACACCAAGTTGATAATACTACCAACCTGACGGATCTGGCTGCTCTGAGCATAACAGGTACGCTTCTGCTGGTTTGGACGTTTCTTTGTAAAAGCAATGCAGAACATCCTCAGGGTATAGCTGTCGGTAGTCTTGACATCCACATGGGCCTCAATCAAAGTCTGCCATTTGCGAACCAGTGACCTCAACTTGTCTGTTGTGAAATCCATTCCCTGTAATTACTTTGAATTAGAACTCAATCTACAGCAGCAAATGCAAACATATGATTGTCTAAAAGAATCACCCTACCCAGAAGTTCGTGAGGACATTCTTTCCTTGCACATCCTCTGCTCTCAACCTGATCTTCCTGAAAGCCTGATCCTCGTCCTTTTGAAGATCAGCCAGACTTACTTCAAATACCCTATGCTTCAGGCCCTCTGAAGCAATCTGAGGGGAAAATAAGGACATAATTATTCCATTGAAATTGCAATTACAACTGTGTTTTCATAGTATATAAAAGATGAAAAATAAAAGTTCAATCTTTTTTAGCAGAGCTCAGTGAGTAGACCCAAGAAAAGCAGGTAGATCAAATAATAACATGAAACAGAGTAAAGCTAGTAGAAAACAATGCTCTAGATATGTAATCATCCACGCAGACAGGAAAAGAAAAGAAAACAGACAGCCGCAACAAAAACGGTTCTCCCACCATTTTAAAGATAAAGGTCATAGAATCTTATTGAATTGTTGCTTAATTGCAAGATAAATGTACGTCTCTATGAGAAGTTATAGGAGAAATCAACTCTATCCGACTAGCAACGTTGATTTTAATTTCCAAATCACCAATTACTAGTAAAGTTCAGGATGCATTGACACAACAGAATTTTCCAACCAAATTTCTCATAACACATCCACATATTTATTAGTGTGAATACTGTCACAACATGACTCCCTCGATTGGAGTATTTATGTATAATTTAACAAACAGCCAAACACTAACTACCTATAACCAACAGTTCTCTCCTACACCAAGTCAAACAAACATTTCTTCACTATAATGTCATTTAAGTATAACTTTAATCAATTAGTCATCCTAGTAATTTAGAATTAAACAGGTAACCGAAACGCACTTAAAACAAATGATATAGCAAAATCAACAAGCGCAAGGTAGAAAGAAATGTAAAGGACAAAACAAAGCACAGACAAAAAGGGAAAGGGGGATAGAGACCTTGGTACCCTGAGTCCTAGTAACGAGGGTTTTGCCAACATTCTTGATATCAAAAACTGATGGTGCCTTAATATCATACCAATCCTTCTTTGCGTACGGATCCGCCCTGCAGTCCAACAATCACACACACACACCCAACATAAGTATTACCCACATTACACATAACACAACAAACGGACCAATGAATAAGGTGTTAATGCTACTTACGCCTTCTTCTTTCCTCCCTTCTTTCCCTTGGAAATCCTCTTGTTCTTGCTGTAAAATGGAAAAACAAAATAGCATTAGAACTAAACAGAAAAAACATGAATCAGAAATATGATATGAGCGTTAAAGAGAAATACCCGACAGCCATGTTGGGAAGGGAAGGTTAGAACTGCGTTGGAGGAATAGGGGAAGGGGGTGATGAGGCGATGGTTGAGAGGAGCTGCGGATGAGAAACCCTAGTTTCAGTAAGCAGCGCTGGAGTGTCATGAGCTTAGTTATATATAACTTGCGATGACAACGTCTGCCACTTGTTTTTGGTGTAATTACGCTAATACCTAAGATCCCCGGCATCTATTTTTTTTCGAGGATAATTATTTTTACATTTTGGAATCGTTTGATACGAACAAGTAATGCAGGAAATTAGTTATGCAATATATAATCTAAGCTTGTGTTTGGTTTAAAATTGTACAAAATCTTCTTTACAATTATACCCTTGAATATTAAAAATTAAAAGGGTTTGAGGGGCGATTTAGTAATTTTAGAATCTTATCCAGGTATAGTTAAACCTGGTATAAGTAATCCCTTGGTTTCCTTGATATTAGCTAAGCCCTCCTATGAGGTATAAGTAATCCATGTATTAGGTATGCATAAATTGAATTGAGCAACCAAACATTGTATTGAACGGATTAAATTTTTATACAAGGATTATTTTACTTAGTACAACCTACCAAACAGCCCCTTAGTAGCACAAATAGCCCTAGGGTGAAATTCAAAAATAGTCAAATTTATAAATATTAATTGAAAAATAGTCACAGTTTCAAAAGTAATCGAAATTTAGCCACTTTTCATGTAATGATAAATTTGAACGAAAACACTGTTCAAAATTCAAAAAATATTCCAACATAATATACTAGAGTTCGAATTTTTTACATGTGAACTTCCAGCATAATATACTAAAGCTTCAGCATAATATACTGGTCCAGCATAATATGCTAGAAGTTCATACACGGGTGCTCCAATCTCCAGTATATTATGCTGGAACTTTTCGTGTGCTGGAGTTCCAGCATAATATGCTGGAAGTTCATACACAGGTAGACCAATCTCCAGCTATTTTCACTTAGTTATACTACTGAAAATCCAAAAATGACCAGTCTGAATATTAAAATTCAAAACTACTAGCTTCGGTTGCTTACTCGGCCTAAGCAAGCCTGACCGAACACTTGAAAGAAGTTCTTTCTTCATTGAATGTGAATGGACGAAGAAAGAGGAGGCATTGTTCATAGAGAAGAGCCTTGAGACATTTCACGATAACTAAAGAGGATCTCATTTCACGATAACTAAAGAGGGAATGCGGCATTACTATATATTTTTATAAGACTATAGACTTCGAAGGCATTCCCAGTTCACCATAACACAGTTTTAGGGTCACTAATACTGTTTAAATTACGTGCTTATTTTTTAAAGTGATCGATTTCTAGATACAATGTCATTTAAGTGGTCACCTGATTTAATAAGCATCACTTCACACTTTATACTGTTCTTTGATTTCTTCTGGTTGGCCCCTTATTGCCCTTTAAAATAGCCTCATTCGAGGCCTTCTGGTCAATCATCAGATGAGAAACTGCAAGCGATTGGGGAAAAAAATAACATATTTAAAATTTGTGAGCTAAGAGGAAAAGTTCACGGGCAGTAAGCATATTGCTTATGTTGTAGGCAAGCTAAAGATTTAAAAAAATGATGAATATCATCAATGAATTCATCAACTATGTATAATCAGCACTATGAATTCAGGAGCTTCCACTTCATCTCCGTCTCTCCACGCCATATTGTGGTATAATTAGTTCCGTCTTTACAAAACTTATCAGCATATAACATGTTATGCAACATAATTTAACATACGGGGAATGTTATGCAGCAATTTGACTCGTGTGACAACCCTTTTAGAATTTAAGGTAAAAAATACTACCATTTGAAGTAGACTAACGTGGGTATACTAAGGGGAATATACAGATTGTCTGCATCAAGATACTGTTAGCCTCCACAATGAGGAATATTAATCAAACACGATATAGTGGGCGCTACTTTAGTGTATCATGCATAAGTTAATAAAATGAGAATAGCTTGTGTGGGCAAAAAACATATAAATGCAAAGCATTTCGTATTTTGTATTTAACATTGAATGCAGTAAGGATCCATATCTTTTATCTCCTATATGAGAAAAAAAAAAAAAGGAAAAAGAAAGTGTCCAAATATACATTTTGTATAGAATTATATGGAATTATCTAATTGTAAAATGGCTCTTCTGGTGTAACATAGACGAACTGCTAAATGGTAAGAGTTCATAATTAAATTGCTAAGGTTTCGGGAGCTTTTATCATTAGCAGTATAATTAATTCGTGTAGTAATGAAGACAGGTAGTAAGAAGTTATTGGCTGGATTTAACATTACGGAATTCTCTTCCCTTTTCAATAACAAACGAGGATGACTAGAGTAGCCAAACGAATTCTGGGATTCTTCATCATCAACACAAGTATTTTAAATCAAGTTAAAAGATAAATAAATGAAAATGGTTGTGAAATGTACGGAAAGAACTACAAAGAGGTCAAAGTCACTATACACCAATCCAATAAGATATACGAAAGGGAGTTGATTTATTCATTTATAGTACGAGAAGAAAGGTGCAATTAGAAGATTACAGGACTAGTTGGAAACCATGCTTTCAGTTTCTTGCACAAAACCATCTCCTGTCCAGTCTTTGTCAGATTGTAAACCTTTCTTAATGGCTTTCCTTTGGCGTATTGCTTCTTGCTGCCTTTTAACCAAATCCGTGTGGGTTGTGAAGTACTCAAGTGACGACCTGCACGCAATACATATCCAAATTATAAACAAAAGAATCCCCTTGCTAGTTATAACTTTATACAGTAGCAATGGAAAAGATCAAGTGTTGGGCAAACTTAAGGAAACCACAGAAGCGGATTTAATAGGAAGAAAGTTCAGAACTCAGACCAAATATCTGAGCGACTGATTTGGTTAATTTTGAGTTAAGAACTAAACATGGTTAAATTCTAGTTTTTTCTTTGACCTGTTTTAGGACTAGAATGAACCCCACTTGGCCAAACAAACAACAATTAATAATGCAACCTAGTTCTTGATATTCCAGCTGAGTGTTAATTCTTTCTTCTTCTTTTGAATGGATCTAGTGTCTGTGTGTGTGTTGAGAGAGAGAGAGAGAGAGAGAGATTACCCCCTAAAATCTTCTATTGATGAAAAATTATGCTTTCTCATGAAATCTTTCAGCTCAGAGCACAATGTTTTGACAAGTCCATATCCATGCATCATGACACCGGTACAAACCTAAATAATAAACCAATAAAGAGTTGTCATTCCAAGATAATGTCATGCAGGAAAGGACAGAGAAAAAAAGAGAAATGAACAAACAAACAAAATTAAAAGGAGTTGCCCATGAGTCTAGCTCGAAATGCCTAGTTTAGTAACTCTCTTCCCCATTTTACTGAAGTGTCACTAAGATCACAACTCAGAAGAAATTTTTATTTAGGAAAAGTTGGAAGCGGACGAGAAAAAGTCCTAATTTGGTTTAGGCCAAGGAGATTTTGCCCCAATTTGTATAGTCACAAACAGACAGAAAAAAGTCACTTTCTAATCCAACCTGTACAGTATTTGCTCCGAGAAGAATAAACTCAGCTGCATCACCACCTGTCTCGACTCCCCCAATAGCAGAGAGTGAATAGTCCTTATCTCCAAATTCTGACTTCATCATCTGTGCAATGTTCATTACTTTTGCAAGAGCAATCGGGTGCACTGCCTTTGCTGAGTAGCCTCCAGGAGTAGAGTATCTAAGGCAAATAGTAGAAAATGAATTGCCGGGGATCATAATTAAAAGCAGAAAATTGGAATTCAGCATATTTCTCAATGTAGAGATACTAACCCCTCAACACAAGGCTCGGGCCTTAAGGTGTTAAGATTGATTCCCATAACACTCATGATTGTATTTATGGCAGATACTCCCTCGCACCCTTGGTTAAGAGACACCCTAGCCGGCTATAATCCAAGGGACAGAAATTAGACACAGAAGACATAATTCTTACACAACAGAATGCTGATAACTTGTCACCCATGAGCGAACAACAAACTAGTGGGAGGACATAATTACAGTAGGAAAGGGAAGTGAAAATGGTTTAATCCAGACATAGAGACTACTAATGATGACAAAAGTCACACTATTTCAAGCCAAGGTGGTCCTTTTACATGCCAAAATAATAATCATCTGATAGCTCTAAGAACACACAATTATCACACTTCTCATGTCCTTTAACAGTCATTCTCGATTTCACTCAAATTGGTAAAGAACTTATCTTTATTCCTTTGTCTATGATTGGAAACTGCAATAGAGGGACCTTGCAACCAAACCGAGCTTAATCTCCAAACACGTAAAGGGGTCACAAATGTTGTAAGATGGAATGACTGGAAAAAGAAATTATGCCACGTCATCAGGTTGATCTAGCAAGGAAAGACGGACAATCCATCTTCCACAAAACTAACAGCATATACAAGCCCCACAATGCAATTTCCCCCTACTTTTGGCTTTAATTGTGAGAATGTTTTAGTAATACAGAAAGAGTACAGCATGATGTAGCGGAGAAGTTATGACAAAATTGGATCATGTTTTGAACATTTTAGTAATCTATCATCTTTGCTATAAAATGCCATGCCGAAATACCTTTGTAATGTCAGTGATATTAGGGGTCATCTTTGCCCAAACTGGAACTGTGGCTACAGCATTAATCCAGCCACAAACCTCCTCCAAGAGATCGCACTCTTGACCAACAGCAGCACCCATTCTACGTTCTGGCATACCATGAGGGCATGAGAAGTTGATCTCAATGGCATCCTGTAAAACAGAATCAATACAGAGACAGTTATAGCAACTCAAGAGAATCAGCATGACAACACTACTATAATGCAGAATAAAATCTTATTCATTAAGTCCTCGCATATGCTTACAATTCCAGTTTCCTCAACTCTGTAAATAAGTTCCTCCCAAGCAGATTTGTTGTACTCTTCCATGATAGAAGCAATAAGTATCCTATCTGGATATTCTTCTTTCAATTGCCTAAACTCTTTCAGCATTGTTTCCAGAGGTCGATCACTTATAAGCTCAATATTCTGCCACCCGATAATTTGTCCTTTGGCAGAACCATTTGCTCCTGCTCTTAATTTAGCATATCTTGGGGTCACATTTTTAACTTTATCGGCTTCCAAAGACACCTGAGTGAAGAAAACAAATTGGTTAAAGAGGAAAAACATTGCATTCAGCATAAAACAGAACGAGAAAGGCATGCTTGTTAATAAGATATTCAACGGCATTTCTGTCACCAAATCAAGTTTGAAGGACCATCTTGAAAGTCGAGAGAACCGATTATTCTATCATTAAGTCATTAAATCGTTAAGAATGATTTTAATGATAATCGTTGACTTAACTAGGAAAATAAATAAATATTCACTCTTCTCATACTTTTCACAATTGAAATAAGTAAGTAAAAAGTGTTGATCACTTTTCAGTGGACAACAAACATCTTTTTAAAAGTAAAAAGTTTGATCACACTTTTCATTGATAACATCTTTTTAAGGTTTACCTGGTCTAGAACTAGCAGATGAAGAACAACTACATAACAAGTTGCTTATTACTCCAAACATCTTGATCCAGGATCCTACATAGATGATCTTCAATCTCAGAACACCTTACAGCTGGGATCCTCCAAAAATGCTGCCGCATACCTGTCGGATCCTCCAAAAATAGAATTCTCCTAAATGTATTTTTGGAGGATCCAACACCGGTGCAGCTGCCATTTTGAATGACCCATGCAACACGGACTAACAAAGAAGATTCTGTATATTCATTAGATACACTTGGATAATCCCAAGTTAGTTGCAAACAATAACTCAATTTAGTTTCTTCTTGTATTTACTACTCGTAAATCGAATTTTAATAGTAGTAGTAGAGTACCAGATAACAACTGGCAATAGATCCACCACTAAAAATAAAGAAGTATTAGTATTGAAAAGCTTTACCGTTTTGGCGATAACACCACCCCAGCCTTCATCAAAGGCTCTTTTCATCACTGTAAAGTTGGTCCCAGGAGGACCCGACCCGATGACGAATGGGTTGGGCATTTTCAAACCGTTAACAGTAACACTGAGATCGGGCTCCACAAACTGACCCTCTGAGGCCATAATTCTGAACCCAACTCGGCTTCTACCGTAATTCGAGCTCAAGGACCTACGGGGCCGACCCATTATAGGGAATTCAGCACCCGAGTTACCGTCAAGTCCAATTCTGATTCGTTGAGCCAACCCAAGTGACGCCATAGCTGAATTTTTTGTTTGATGAACTCGGATTCTGACTCAGTAGCAACTCGGAACAGAGAAAAAGATGAAAATGAATATCTTAGGAATCTGAGTTGGGAAAATAAGAATTGTATTTAAATAGCTGTTGCTTGTAGTTGTCTATTTGTACTTTGTAACGAGGAGACTCAAAGAGTGAGTAGAGAAAGGGAAAGACTTTATTAATTGTTTTTTTCAGAGATGAAGATTAAAGAGTGACGTTTTTAGTTGAATGATGACTGTAAATTGAGCATGGAGATGACCTGGCGATGGTTCATTATTGCGGGTTTTGATAAAAAAAACAATTTTGAAGAAGTGCCAACAAAATTAGCTGTTCTGACTTCTGATATTGGAATTTTATCCCTTTGCACGGCTACTCTCTTTCTACGACACCGTTTTCTGGATAAAGAACTATTTACATGAAATATTTACCTCAGACCTATAAATCACTTACACATATTTGAAGTTAATCAAATTTACATGTATTTTTACCTTATCAAATCACTTTATCTTAATAATTTAATATAATTTGATGTAAACCCTCAATGCACTTTATGGTAATCCCTATCTAAGAGGACTTTATTGTTACGTATCGTTTCATAATATATTGTATTGTATTATATTGTGCTGTATCGGTTGATGAATACAATATCTGGATAGATTGTATTGTTTACTATCGTTTCATGATATCACACACAGGCAATATGAATAATAAATTTGTTATATTATAAAGAAAAATTATGATACAGGGTAGAATTATTATATAAAGCTAGGGTAAAGGATAAAACAGAATTATTTAATAATAATGAAGCGTGAGATGAGAGAAAAAGACAAGGTAACGACGCGACCACATCAAATCCGTCGTTCCATAAAGTGACACATTTTGTCTTACGTAACGACAGAATTAATGATGCAATACATAAAATTTAAGTAATTAAAATAAATATCGTATTTAAAGTAATAATACGATACAATACAATAGGTAACAACCATCCAAACAAGTGATAAACTGAAGAAGTTAGTTAAAGCGTTTTGACGTAAAAATATATTCTATAGTTCTATTTTAAGTGATAATTATTACTAGAAAAGAGCTTAATTTATCAAATTAACTAACTTGTATTCCATATCATATGAGTGACCATAATAGAATATTAAAACAGTTAACTGAAAGATTAGACGGGATCCATATTTTTTAAATTGCTGGAGCAAACATTGCTCCTAAATCAATGCGGCAAAATTTTCCTGTACAATGAATGATCAACCTAGTAACATGCATGAGAATATTTTATTTTTTCTACAATTATTATATTTCTGCTTAATCAGCCAATAATAGAGATGAGTATTTGATTAGCCCCTTAACATCCCAACGTTGAAAAATTATATCATGTTTACCTGTGGGCTATGGTAATATTGAGATTTTCATTGAGCTAAAAGTCAACGTAAAAGTGATGTACTAAAATGCACAGAATAAATATTGATTATTATATGAAGGCAAATCACCTTAGGGAAACTTCTGGCGCTAAATCGAGAAGCGATTAAAAAAAGTTACTACAATTAAACTAACATGTATAAATGATTATCAATTAATTGACTGAAGGTAGGGTTACATTTAAACTAAAACTTGTGTACTTTCGTCCCATCTGTCCTAGTATAGTGGAAGACTAGGAAGTAAAAGTCAAGAGAAAAAGCTGCTTTTTATTATTCTTTTGGTTCTGTATCAAATTTTCCAGCCCCAGAAATGATATGGAAATCAAATAAGAAACAATAAGATTTACCTTATTGTTCCAAGAAAACATGTTGTGAAAGCTTCCTTGAGGGGGAAAAATGGCCAGTTTTTAAAGTTTTTTTTCCTTAATTTCATTTAGGTTCAACACCCTCAGTCTCTTTTTATATAATGTTACTTGGTTAAAACCATAATTTACAAGATCAATCTAATCGCAGATGTCATTGTATTGTATGAGGTGAAATTGGTTAATAACAAATGGCTAAATGTGAGATGACACGTGAAACCGAGGACATGCAAAAGTTGACACTACTAGAAATCAGGCATTTAGGGACCAAACACTAGCGACCAAAGTTGGTCTGCCAAAAAAAGCGACCAACTTTGGTCGCTAACGTAGACGAAAAAAATGAAAAAAAAACTTAAATAAAATAGCGACCAATATTGGTCGCCCAGTGGTCGCTAATGTGTTTAACATTTTGACCGGACTGGTCAAACAAATCCGGTCAAAGAAAATTCAAAAATAGCGACCAACTTTGGTCGCTAAACTGGACCCACGTTCAATATTAGCGACCAAAATTGGTCGCATAAGGAAGGGAAATTTTCTGGGGAAATAAGCGACCGAAGTTGGTCGCTTTTCTTGAATATTAAATTAAATCAGAAATTAAATTGGCGACCAACTTTGGTCGCTTAGTGGAAGGAATTTTTTGGTGACATAATCGACCAAAGTTGGTCGCTTCCATGAATATTAAATTAAATCAGAATTTCGTTTAGCGACCAGCTTTGGGCGCTTCTTGGAGGTAATTTTATGGTGCCATAAGCGACCAAAGTTGGTCGCTTATCTGGAAAATAAAATAAATCAGATTTTCATTTGGGGACCAACTTTGGTCGCTAAACGAAAGATATATATATATTTGCGACCAAAGTTGGTCGCTTTGTTGTTAATATTTTACCAAAGTGTATAAATATATTACTAATATATATATATATATATATATATATATATAGTTATATATATATTTATATATACATATATATATATATAACTATATATATATATATACATAGTTATATATATTTATTTATATAAATATATTATACAGTTTTATTTATATGTATACAATACATTATATATATATATATTTATATATATATAAAACTATACATATATAAGAACATGAATACATGTATAAGCATGAATACTAAGTGTAGTATATATACTAAGTGTATTTCATATACTAAGTGTATTGTATAGTGTATTATGCAATATACACTATACTCAATATATAGTATAGCGTACTATATATCAAGTTATATATGTATATGTATACTAAGTGTATTGCATATACTAAGTGTTTATATATATATAACTTGATATATATAGGATGTAGTATATAATTATACACCCAACAATACACTTAGTAGACGCAATACACTTAGTATATGAAATACACTACTATATTATACTATATATATAAAAGCTATATTCGATATACTTTTAGCTAAT
>MCJB01020099.1:5173-93616 GCA_002018475.1 Nicotiana obtusifolia
GGGTTCTACTTAAAAAGTGTCAAAAATCGGGTTTAAACACCCCTTTCAAGTCGAAAATGCGAACCCCAATGCCAAAAATGCGGTCCGCATTTCATCTTTGCGGTTCACATTTTTGGTCGCATTTCTCGCCCCAGTTTCTGCCTCAAAATGCGACATTCTGGGCCAAAATGCAATCAAAACTTTCTCGCGGTTTGTACTTCACATTCTGCGATTCGCATTTCTGACGCTTCTTTAGATTTTTTCCTCGACACAAAAATAGGCATTACTTTCTCATACGATGACCTAATTGGACGATTCTTTTTGCTATGGCTCCGAAATTTTGATACGGATCTAATGCTTCAATCAAAACTGAATTTGGAGTTCATTTGCATAATATGATACCTCTTATTCTTGAAGGTACGACATCGGCACCTTCTTGAAATGCCAAAGTTAAACTCCATCAACCATCCAAAATCCATTCGAGACCCTCTGGACATCAACCAAACACTCCAACATGTCCCATAACATTATTCAAACTTGTTCTAACCTTCGGAACGTTCAAATCAACATCATAACATCAAATTCGCATCGGATTCAAGCCTAAGGATCTCAAAATCTTCTAAATCGCTCTTTTGATCTAAACCCGACCAAACCACGTCCGAATGACCTGAAATTTTGCACACAAGTCATTAATCACATATCGAAGCTACAGCAACTTTCGGAATTCCATTCCGACCCTCGGATCAAAATCTCGCCTGTCAACCGGAAATTGCCAATATTCTAACTTCACCAATTCAAGCCTAATTCTATACGGAACCTCCAAAACTAATTCCGATCACTCTCCTAAGTCATAAATCCTCTCCCGAAACTAATCGAATCATCGGAATTCCCATCCGAGCCTTCTAACTCCTAAGTCAACATACAGTTGATTTTTACAACTTAAGCCTCCTTGAAAGAGATTAAGTGTCTCATTTCTTACCGATTTCACTCCGAATGCAACTTGCTCAATTAAATTACCTAAAACATTGATAACAAGGCATAATGATACAGATATTGGGGAAGACGGGGCAGTAACCCATGAGACGATTTACCGGGTCGTCACATAAGGATTTTATGAATGGAATGTATTACCCTTTGGATATAAAAATGCACAAGGTAGATATCAATATTTTATGGATAATTATTTTAATCAATTAGAAAATTGTATTGTATATATAGATGATATATTATTATTTTCTAAGACACAAGAAGAACATATTAAACTATTAGAAAAATTTATACACATTATAGAAATATCAGGTATAAGTTTAAGTAAAAAGAAAGCAGAAATAATGAAAANACAATTGACTTTTACAACTTAAGCCTCCTTGAAAGAGACTAAGTGTCTCATTTCTTACTGATTTCACTCCGAATGCAACTTGCTCAATTAAATTACCTAAAACACAGATAATGAAATATAATGAGACAAAAAAGTGGGGAAGACGGAGTGGTAACCCACGAGACGACTGGTCGGGTCGTCACATTCTCCCCCCCTTAAACAAACGTTCGTCCTCGAATAGGTCAAGAAGCATACCTGAAGTTTCAAATAGGTGAGGATATCTGCTCCGCATCTCTTGCTCGGTTTCTTAAGTAGCCTCTTCCACAAACCGACCTCTCCACTGAACTTTCACTGAAGCTATCTCCTTGGACCTCAACTTCCGAACCTGACGATCCAAAATCGCCACTGGCTCCACCTCATAGGTCAAATCATCATCCAAATGAATCGTGCTGAAGTCCAAAATATGAGACGGGTCTCCAATATACTTCCGGAGCATAGAAACGTGAAATACTGGGTGTACACTCGACAGATTGGGTGGCAAGGCTATCTCATATGCCACCTCCCCAACTCTCCGAAGTACCTCAAAAGGCCCAATGAACCGAGGACTCAATTTCCCTTTCTTTCCGAACCTCATAACACCTTTCATGGGCGAGACTTTCAGCAAGACCTTCTCTCCAACCATGTAAGACACGTCGCGAACCTTTCTATTGGCATAACTCTTTTGCCTAACTGTGCTGTACGAATCCTCTCCTGGATTACCTTCACCTTTTCTAGAGCATCTTGAACAAAGTCAGTCCCCAATAGCCTAGCTTCGCCGGGCTCGAACCAACCAACCGGAGATCTACACCGTCTCCCATACAGAGCTTCATATGGAGCCATCTGAATACTTGACTGATAGCTGTTATTATAAGGGAATTCTGCAAGAGGCAGAAATTCATCCCATGAGCCTCCGAAATTAACAACACATACACGCAGCATGTCCTCCAATATCTGAATGGTACGTTCTGACTGCCCATCCGTCTGAGGATGAAATGCTGTGCTCAATCCACCTGAGTACCCAACTCCCTCTACACGGCTTTCCAGAACTGCGAGGTGAACTGAGTACCTCTATCAGAAATGATAGAAACTGGAACGCCATACAGCCGAACAATCTCTCAGATATAAATCCTTGCCAACCGTTCTGAAGAATAGGTGGTACACACAGGAATGAAGTGTGCGGACTTGGTCAGCCGATCAACAATCACCCAAATAGCATCGAACTTCTTCAAAGTCCGTGGGAGTCCAACAACAAAGTCCATAGTGATCCGCTCCCATTTCCACTCGGGAATAGCTATCTGCTGAAGCAAACCACCCGGCCTCTGATGTTCATATTTTACTTGCTGACAGTTGAGACACCGAGCTACGAATCCCACAATATCCTTCTTCATTCTTCTCCACCAATAATGTTGCTTCAAATCCTGGTACATCTTTGTGGCACCCGGATGAATAGAATACTGTGAGCTATGGGCCTCCTCCAGAATCAACTCCCGTAGCCCATCCACATTGGGCACACAAATCCGGCCCTGCATCCTCAACACTCCATCGTCGCCGATGGTCACATCTTTAGCATCATTATGCTGGACTCTATCCTTGAGGACAAGCAAATGGGTGATGCGATCGTATAACGAAGACCGAGAAACCACGCAAGCCAACACCCGGTTAGATTCAGAGATGTCTAATCTCACCAGCCTATTAGCCAAGGTATGGACATCGATTGCGAGATGTCTCTCTCCAACTGGAATGTATGCCAAACTCCCCATACTCACTACCTTTCGGCTTAAAGCATCAGCCACCACATTGGCCTTTCCTGGATGGTATAGTATAGTAATATTGTAATCTTTGAGCAATTCTAACCATCTCCGCTGCCTCAGATTAAGATCTTTTTGCTTGAACAAATGTTGGAGGCTACGATGATCAGTGAACACCTCACAAGAAACGCCGTATAAGTAATGCCTCCAAATCTTTAAAGTATGAACTATGGTAGCTAGCTCCAAATCATGCATGGGGTAGTTCTTCTCATGAGGCTTCAATTGAAGAGAAGCATAAGCAATAACTCTACCGTCCTGCATTAGTACACAACCAATCCCAACTCTCGAGGCATCATAATAGACGGTATACGAACCTGAGGCAGATGGTAGAACCAATACTGGAGCTGTGATAAGGGCTTCCTTGAGCTTTTGAAAGCTCTCCTCTCACTTGTCCGACCATACAAATGGAATACCCTTCTGAGTCAATTTGGTCAAGGGCAATGCAATGGATGAGAAACCCTGAACAAACCGGCGATAATAGCCTGCCAACCCGAGAAAGCTACGAATCTCGGTGACCGAGGACGGTCTAGGCCAACTCTGAACCGCCTCTATCTTCTTTGGATCAACCTGTATGCCCTCACTGGACACCACGTGCCCCAAGAAAGCCACTGAATTGAGCCAAAACTCACACTTGGAGAATTTTTCATAAAGCTTCTCCTCCCTAAATCTCTGTAATACAACTCGCAGATGTTCTGCGTGCTCTTCCTGGCTACGCGAATACACCAGAATATCATCAATAAATACCACCATGAACGAATCCAGATAAGGCTGAAAAGATAGTGTTCATTAACTGCATGAACGCTGCTGGGGCATTGGTTAGCCCGAAAGACATAACAAGAAACTCATAGTGGCCATATCTAGTCCGGAACGCAGTCTTAAGAATATCTGCATCCCTGATCTTTAACTGGTGATATCCTGAACGGAGATCAATCTTAGTAAACACTCGTGCTCCCTGAAGCTGGTCAAATAAATCATCAATACGAGGCAAAGGATATTTGTTCTTGATCGTTACCTTGTTCAATTGCCTATAATCGATGCACATTCTCATCGTGCCATCCTTCTTTTTCACAAATAGAACCGGTGCACCCCAAGGTGACACACTAGGGCGAATGAACCCTTTATCTAGGAGTTCCTGAAGTTGCTCCTTTAATTCTTTCAACTCTGCTGGTGCCATACGATACGGTGGAATAGAGATGGGCTGAGTGCCCGGCACCAGGTCAATACCGAAATCAATATCCCTGTCCGGAGGCATGCCCGGCAGGTCTGCAGGAAATACATCGGGAAAATCCCGCACAACTGGAACAGAATCGATGCTTGGAGTCTCAGCTCCAACATCCCTTACAAATGCTAGGTATGCAAGGCAACCCTTCCCAACCATTTGTTGGGCTTTCAGATATGATATCACCATACCGGGAATATAATCAGTCACGCCACGCCACTCGATCCGTGGCACACCCAGCATAGCCAAGGTAACTGTCTTAGCATGACAGTCTGAAATAGCACGACATGGAGATAACCAATCCATGCCCAAAATAACATCAAAATCTACCATGCTTAATAGCAGTAGACCCACTCGGGTCTCCAGACCCCCAATAGTTACTACACACGACCGGTACACACGGTCCACAATAACAGTGTCACCCGTCGGTGTAGACACATGAACAGGTAGAGCAAGAAGCTCACGGGGCGCACCCAAATAATGAGCAAAATATGAAGACACATATGAATAAGTGGAACCGGGATCAAATAATACAGAGGCATCTCTGTGGCAGACTGAAACAATACCTGTAATAACGGCATCAGAAGCACTGGCATCTGTCCTGCCTGGAATAGCATAGAATCGAGCCTGGCCACCGCCTGCTCGACCTCCCCCTCTAGGGCGACCTTTAGCTGCCTGACCACCACCCCTAGCTGGCTAAGCGGGGAATAAAGTAGCTGGAGCAGAAGTCGAGGGTTGACCCCTCTGTTGGAACGGTCTAGCTCCACGATGAGGATAATATTTCCGTATGTGGCCTATCTCGCCACACTCATAACAGCTCACTGGTGCTCTAGCAGATGCACTCGGTCTAGAAGGACCCTGAGCTGACGGAGAATGAGCTGGGAGGGCGCTAAGTGTTGACTGGCCCTGCTACAACCCATGATAACCACGACCTGCAGATGCCCCATTATACCCTGGGCTTACTGACTGAGCAGGCCTGAATGAACGGCCTCTACCTTGCTCAAACTGGCCTCTCGAAGGAGCACCACTGAAATTACCCGATCCTCGAGGCCTCTTAGCCTCCCTCTCCTCACGCTCCTGATGGCGAACCGTCTCAATCTCGCGAGCTATGTCCACCACTTCTTCGAAAGTAGCACCCAATACTCTCTCCCTGGTCATAAAAATACGGAGATTATAGTTAAGACCATCCACAAACCTCCTGATCCTTTCACGATCAGTCGGAACCATCCAGACAGCATGTCGAGCCAACTCAGAAAATCTTGACTCGTATTGCGACACAGTCATATCCCCCTGTAGCAGCCATTCGAACTGTCTCTGCAGCTCCTCCCTGCGGGACTGCGGCACATACTTCTCCAAGAAAAGAACGGAGAACTGCTGCCAAGTAAGGGGCGTTGCATCAACCGGCCTACGCCTCTCATACGCCTCCCACCAATTAAAGGCAGCCCCCGTGAATTGAAATGTGGTGAATGCCACACCACTAGACTCAAGAATCCCGGCTGTCCGGAGCATTCGCTGACACTTGTCAAGAAAATCTTGGGCATCCTCGCCCTCAGCACCACTAAATGACAGAGGCTGGAGTCTACAAAACCTCTCAACACGACGTTGCTCATCGTCTGGCATAACTGGTACTACGTACTCCTGAGCTGGTGCAACCGGCTGGGCTGAAGGTGCCCCCGGCATCTGATGTCCCTGCACTACCTGCTCAGGTGTACGGGCAACTGGAGTCTCATTGCCTCCCCCGGCCTGTGAAGTAGTTGCGGCTGTGGTGGCTGAAACCGCCTGAGCTAGGCCAGTGCAAACGGTTAGAATCTGAGCCAAGGTCCCCTGAAGACCTGGAATAGCTGCAGGCACATCTGGTGTCTGAACTGGGGCTGCTGGAGCCTGTTCTTGGGCTGGGGCAGCTGGTGGATCAACAGATGCTGCTCTCGCCGCTCTGCCTCTACCACGACCACGACCGCATCTACGGCCTCTGGTGGCCTCAGTGGATGGTATTGGTGGTCGTCCACCTCGTCCAGTAGTTCGTGGCCTCACCATCTGTGAGAGAACAGGATAGCAGAAGTATTAGTTCTCGGATCAACAAGTTCGCACGACAAGAGTTTTCAAAAATTTGGAATTTTCCTAAAAAGGTTCTGCAGCCTCTCGAAGATAAGTACAGACGTCTCCGTACCGATCCGTAAGACTCTACTAAACCCGTTCATGACTCGTGAGACCTATGTAACCTAGGCTCCGATACCAACTCTGTCACGACCCAAAATCCCAACCCGATCGTGATGGCGCCTCTCATGAAGACAAGGCCAGCCAATCCAAACTAACTTCATTTTAACAGTTAAACAATACAAAAATAATATATGTATGGTTTAATAACGTAAATTGTAGAAAAATATAGTAAACCATCCCGACTACAACCCTCAGATCAGGGTGTCACGAAGTCATGAGCCACTAATGAAATCCTAATAATAAAATAACTATTACAATATCTTTGGCATAATTGTTTGAAGAAAGTGGAAACAACAAATAAAGAGATACGGGCTGCGAACGCCAACAGCTACCTCGTAATCTCTGAATCACCACCCTGACAATAGTAGTAGTCAGTACCTCGGGGTAGAACTGATAACCCATGAATCTGCACACAGGGTGCAGGGAGTAATGTGAGAATTTCCAACTCATTCAGTAATAAATATAAATAATGACTGAAGGTAAGAAACACATAACACTTAAAGCAATCAACGATGGAATAGTAAAAACATGTAACATCTCAAATAGATAACGTGAAGTAAATGGAAACAACACCAACACAACCAAAAATGCAATGCAATGCAATGCGATGCAAGTCATGACTATCATGGCGGACGTACCACCCATTCCCTAGGTACCCGGCCCTTACTGTGGGGGGTTCAGTAGCGCAATATTTCGTGACGGCGTGTCACCCGATCCATGCATGTCACATCTCGTGGCGGCGTGCCACCCGATCCATTTAATCATTTGAAATTATCATTTAAGTTTCAAACCGAGTTTATGAAATGAATCAATGCAGTAACAATACCCCTGAAGGGTTCACATAACCGGCGAGACGCCAAATAATACCCCTGAAGGGTTCACATAACCGGCGAGATGCCCAAATATGATGTAATAAACAATGACAGATACCCCTGACTGGTTCACATAATCGGCGAGATGCCCAAGTATGATGATATCAATGATTTTCAATGAATTACGTAGTAAAATCATCATTCGGGATGGACCAAGTCACAATCCCCAGCAGTAAACGACATAACATAGCACAACGATGTGCAATTCCGGGGTTTCGAACCCTCAGGACATCATTTACAAACATTACTCACCGCAAACCGGCTAAATCCTTAGCCCGCGACGCCTTTTCCCTTTGAATGGGCCTCCACGTGCGTCGAATCTCTTCAAATTCAGAATAATTACGTCACATTATGCTATGGGGACAAAGCCCAAGCGAAAAAATCAAAATTACTAGGAAATCTCGAAATTAGCAAAGCCCGAGCCCCGGGCCCACTTTTCAAAAATCAGAAATTATCAATTCAACGGGTTCCTTATCTCCTCACGAGTTCAACCATATAAAATTTGTCGAATTCCGACACCGGATCGACCTCTAACCCTCACACCTAACTCTTAGGGTTTTCCACAATTTCTCCCAACTTAAACCACCAATTAATTGCTAAAAATAGTGATAAACTGAGGTGATTCCTCCAAAAATTGAGTTAGGAATACTTACCCTGATGTTTCTCTTGGAAACCCTCCAAGAATTGCTTCAAAACTTGTTTCAATTCGAGTTCTATGGCCCCAAGTATGTTCAACATGACCAAGACTCTTCCTCTAAGAATTTGTCCATGAAAATCTCCTTTGAATATGGTTTTGAGGTTGATTTATGGTGATTCTATGGTGTTTGAAGGTGTTCTTCTTTGTGGGTAACGAAAATGGGTCTTATAGAACAAGATGGGCATTAGGTTCTACTTAAAAAGTGTCAAAAATCGGGTTTAAACACCCCTTTCAAGTCGAAAATGCGATCCCCAATGACAAAAATGCGGTCCGCATTTCATCTTTGCGGTTCGCATTTTTGGTCGCATTTCTCGCCCCAGTTTTTGCCTCCAAATGCGACATTCTGGGCCAAAATGCAATCAAAACTTTCTCGCGGTTTGTACTTCACATTTTGCGATTCGCATTTCTGACGCTTCTTTAGATTTTTTCCTCGACACAAAAATAGGCATTACTTTCTCATACGATGTCCTAATTGGACGATTCTTTTTGCTATGGCTCCGAAATTTTGATACGGATCTAATGCTTCAATCAAGACTGAATTTGGAGTTCATTTGCATAATACGATACCTCTTATTCTTGAAGGTACGACATCGACACCTTCTTGAAATGCCAAAGTTAAACTCCATCAACCATCCAAAATCCATTCGAGACCCTCTGGACATCAACCAAACACTCCAACATGTCCCATAACATTATTCAAACTTGTTCTAACCTTCGGAACGTTCAAATCAACATCATAACATCAAATTCGCATCGGATTCAAGCCTAAGGATCTCAAAATCTTCTAAATCGCTCTTTTGATCTAAACCTGACCAAACCACGTCCGAATGACCTGAAATTTTGCACACAAGTCATAAATCACATATCGAAGCTACAGCAACTTTTGGAATTCCATTCCGACACTCGGATGAAAATCTCGCCTATCAACCGGAAATCGCAAAAATTCTAACTTCACCAATTCAAGCCTAATTCTACACGGAACCTCCAAAACTAATTTCGATCAGTCTCCTAAGTCATAAATCCTCTCCCAAAACTAACCGAATCATCGAATTCACGAGACGACTGGCCGGGTTGTCACAACACCCTTCTTCCCCCAAAACTCCACAACAATGGTAGTAAGACATGGAACCCAAAACATTTACAACTTAGTCCATTTTCAGTGATTGACTTCAACCTAGGGCTCACATTATGAATAAAACGAATTTCCAAGGATTCTTAGGAATAGAATGCATGAAAAGAGGGTGGTGACTTACCTTACATATGGATTATCTAGCCTTCTTCCTTGATTCTTCAATTCCTAGGTCTCACTTCCCATTAGGGCTTGAACGAAGGAGAAATCAATTGGGGCTTTTCTTCAGTACTTAAATCCCTAACTTTTACTCTCAATTTTGAACTTGGAAGGAAGGAAAATTGATATTCGTGGGATTTCTGACAGAAGGGTCATGGGGCTTAGTTTCTGTTGGGGAGGTCTGAAAATAGCTCCCTTGACCGTCCTTGGTGCCTTTTATACTCGTTCCTTAATTGGCAAATAAATAATACACGTGTCTGACGCCTGTCAAATCTGCGATCGCACTTCAACCGCAAAAGCGACATGTGGTTCGCATTTTGGTCGCAAATTTCTTCCCATAAATCTGTCACACTATGCAATGCAGAGGGTCAAATTTGCGGTTCACATTTTCAACAATGCAACCGCATTTTTGCTGCATTCTTGACGTTGATTTCAGCCCAGAACTCTTTTTCATTATGCGATGAAGGAGGTCACTTTTGCGGTCCGCATTTGCATTATGCGGTCGCATACTGGCCGCATTTCTGACACAGATTTCTGCCCATAAATCTGCCTCAGTTTGCGATTTCAGTGCGAGAAATGCGGCTCGCATGTGGGTTTTGCGATAGCAAACCCAGCTTTGCGAAGCCCTTTGCTCTTTTCTTGACTTTTTGAAATCTTTTCCGGTTCTTAGGCTCTATACATATAGACTATCTTACGGCGTATTCTAACGTACGAAATTACGGGCTGTAACACCTAAGGCTGCTTCATATGCACACAGAACCTCCATTATCAGTTGTAATGAGTGGAATCAGAAGATGAAAAGATGATCATATCATCTGCATAAGACAGGTGATTTATTTTTGGGCTCCATTTGGGCATTCCAAAGCCACTGAAGTAGTGATTTTGGTGAAGTGCATTCAGTCCCTTCGAAAGAGCTTCAGCAGCCATGATGAACAGAGTAGGTGATAATGGATCTCCTTGTTGGACACCTCTTGTCGATTTGAAGAAACCATGAGGTTGACCATTGATAAGGATTGAATACCAGTTGTTACCCATGATGTCAAACATCATGCCAATGAAGACTTCGTTAAAACCCATTTTCCTTAGAGCTTTAGTCATGAATAGCCAGGATAATCTATCAAATGCCTTGGTCATGTCCAACTTGATGACAACATTTGGCCCTGCTCATGTTCTTTGCCCTAGGTCAGTAATGATCTCCTGTGCTAGGAGAATTATTTCAACTATTGTTCTGCCCTTCACAAATCCTGCTTGCTCTTGGGAGATGAGAGAAGGTAGTATAGCCAGCATCCTTTCATGTATGATTCACGAGAAGATCTTATTGATGAAGTTGCTAAGACTTATGGGCCGCAAGTCAGAAAATGTCTCTATCTCCTTTTTTTTTAGGAATAAGGACCAAATTTGTGTGAGTTACACATTTTGGTAAGTGTCTTCCTGAGAAGAAAGCTGCGACCATACTTTGTATGTCATCTCCTTTCAATGTATTCTGCGTTCCTTTGACATAATCGTTATCTATATTCTGGAACAAGTACGGATATTTAGACTTCATCTCTTCCTCTACTTCCCATGTCATTTCTTCTGTATGTTTGTTCTTCCACAATACCTAAACGGATGCTACATCTTTTGTTCTTAGCTTACGGACTTGTCGATCTAATATAGCCACTGGTACCTCTTTGTATGTTAGATCCCCTGTAATCTGTATATCTTGGATGGGGACGACCCGAGAAGGATCTTGATACATTTTCTTGACATAGATACATGGAATACCGGATGGACATGTCCCAATTCGGATGGCAATTCTAGCTCATAAGCAACATGTCCAATACGTCGAAGGACTTTGTACGGACCGATGTACCTTGGACTCAGTTTACCCTTCTTTCCGAAGCACATGACACCCTTCATTGGTGAGACTCTCAGGAATACCCAATCACCAACTTCAAACTTTAGATCACGACGTTGGAATAGGATTTTGGCCTACTTTTTGCCGTCTTCAAACGTTCCTGTATCACCTTCACTTTCTCAATGGCTTGGTGGATCAAATCCGGCCTATACAACTCAGTTTCACCGACTTCGAACCAGCCAACTGGTGATCTACATCTTCTCCCGTATAGTGCCTCGTATGGGGCCATCTTAATACTGGAGTGGTAGCTATTATTATAGGCAAACTCTATAAGTGGGAGATGGTCATCCCAATTCCCCTCAAAATCCAAGACACATGATACCAAGTTTGTCAGTCTGCGGATGAAAAGCTGTGCTGAGGTTCACTTGTGTACCCAAACCCTTGTGAAAAGATTTCCAAAAGTTGGCTGTGAATTGGGCTCCTCTGTCTGATATAATAGACATTGGTACCCCGTGAAGTCTTACATTCTCCTTGATATACAGCTTTGCATAGTCTTCAGCCGTGTAAGTGGCCTTAACTGGCAGAAAATGGGCACATGTTGTAAGTCGATCAACTATAACCCAAATGGAGTCGAACTTATGACTGGAGCGAGGTAACCCAACAATGAAGTCCATGTTAATCACCTCCCATTTCCAGGTTGGAATCTCTATATTCTGGAGCAATCCACCCGGTTTCTGATGTTCTATCTTTACCCGTTGACAATTGGGATACTGGGCTAAAAATTGTGCAGTAGACTTCTTTATGCTATCCCACCAATATTGCTCTTTGACATCATGATACATCTTTGTCGAACCAGGATGGATGGAATATCGGGACTGATGAATTTCCTGCATAATCTTCTCTCGCAACCCTGCTACATTAGGCACACATAATCGGCCTTGGCATCTCAATGTTCCATCTCCTGCAATCTCAAAAGCTGAAATTTTACCCTGCTGAATGCCCTCTCTCAATCGTACCCAGGTGGTATCTTCGTATTGCCGTGCCTTCACCTCGGCTACGAGAGATGATTCTGATGTATTGTGTACAACAACTCCTCCGTCCTTGGAGTTTAATAATCTGATTCTCATGTTGGCTAGCCGATAAAGTTCTTTAGTCAAATCCCTTCTACCCGCTTCGACGTGTACAAGGCTTCCCATTGACTTACGACTGAGGCGTCTGCCACAACATTGGCTTTACCCGGATGATACAATATTTCGACATCGTAGTATTTCAGTAACTCGAGCCAACGTTGTTGTCTCACATTCAACTCCTTTTGACTGAAGAGGTATTGTAAACTCTTGTGATCTGTCTAGATGTAAACATGGAAGCCGTACAAGTAGTGCCGCCATATCTTTAGGGCATATACTACCGCGGACAATTCCAAATCATGGGTTGGATAATTCTCTTCATGCTTCTTCAGTTGCCTTGACAAGTAAGCAATCACCTTCCCATGTTGCATCAATACGTATCCCAAACCTACACCTGAAGCATCACAATAGACAACGTACCCTTCTGTTCCTTCTGGAAGAGTAAGCACCGGCCTGGAAATCAACCGCTTCTTTAGCTCCTGGAAACTGCGTTCACAATTGTCGGACTATTGGAATTTGGTAGCCTTCTACAAACCGCCTGTAGTATCCTGCTAGCCCCAAGAAGCTACGGACTTCTGATGGCGTTGTAGGTCTCGGCCAATTCTTGACTGCGTCGATCTTTTGAGTGTCGACACTAATACCCCTGTCAGATATCACATGGCCTAGGAATGCTACTGAGTTCAACCAGAATTCACATTTGGAGGGCTTTGCATATAACTTGTGATCCCGAAGGGTCTGCAATACTATCCGCAAGTGGCCCATATGTTTTGCCTCTGAACGAGAATACACCAAGATATCATCAATGAATACAACCACGAACACATCAAGATAAGGCCTGAATATGGTATTCATGAGATCCATAAAAGCCTCCGAGGCATTTGTTAGCCCGAACGACATTACTAGGAACTCAAAATGCCCATATCTTGTCCGGAAGGCTGTTTTTGGAATATCTTTCTCCTTGACTCTCGACTGAAAATATCTTGACCGTAGGTCAATTTTTAGAAAAATATTTGGCTCCCTGGAGTTGGTCAAACAGGTCGTCAATCCTTGGAAGTGGATATTTATTCTTTATGGTAACTTTATTCAACGGTCGATAATCAATACACATCCTCAACGACCCGTCTTTCTTTCGTACGAACAAGACTAGCGCACCCCAAGGTGAAGTGCTAGGCCTAATGAAGCCCTTATCCAACAAGTCCTTCAACTGTACTTTCAGCTCTCGCAATTCTGCTGCGGCCATTCTGTATGGAGGGATAGAGATTGGGTGAGTGTCAGGAAACACATCAATGCCAAACTCAATCTCCCTGTCAGGAGGAAGACTTGGGAGTTCATCTGGGAAAACATCCAGAAATTCATTGACCACCGGGATTGATTGTAGAATAGGCGACTTCGCCTCCGCGTCCATAACGCGAACAAGATGGTAGATATAACACTTGGAGATCATCTTTCTTGCCTTAAGGTAGGAAATAAACCTACCTTTCGGCGTAGCGACGTTCCCCTTCCATTCAAGGATGGGTTCACCAGGGAATTGAAATCTAACCATATTCGTATGACAATCAACGCTTGCATAGCATGATGCCAACCAATCCATTCCCATTATTACATCAAAATCAACCATTTCTAGCTCAACTAAATCTGCCGAGGTTTGACGACTACAAATCGTCATAGTGCAACCTCTATATACTCTTCTAGAAATCACAGATTCCCCTATCGGAGTGGATACCGTAAGGGTTTACTTAACGATTCAGGTTTGATGCCAAATTTATAAGCCACGAGGGGTGTAACATATGATAATGTGGATCTGGGATCAATCAATGCATATACATCATAAGAAAGCACTGATAATATACCTGTAACGACATCCGGAGATGACTCAAGATCCTATCAACCTGCGAGAGCATATATGCGATTTTGAATACCACTTGAGCTCGGTACAGCACCTGCACCTCTACCACGATTTGCTGGCTGTTGAAAACCTCGTGCTGGAGGTCGAATGGATGAGGAAGTACCAGACACGGATCCGGTCGGCTGAGCCATACCACCACCCCCTCTGTAAGGGCAATCCTGCATCCTATGGCCAGGCTGTCCGCAATAATAGCATACGTCGGAACCTTGACGGCATAGTCCAGAATGGGCCTTGTCGCACTGTCCACAACGTGGTGGTGGGGGCCTCATCTGATTACTATCTCTGTGATGTTGCGAGCCTGATGCCCACGGATTCTGACCTAGGCCCGAATAGGCAGAACGATCATATCGAGATCTCTGAAATTGTGGAGGAGCACTAGTTATATATGGTGCTAAACTCTTCAAAAACTGGGGCCTGATTCTACTTCTGAAGTCACCAGAATACCCTGCAAATCTCGTTCTCTTATGTTGACCCCTATCCTGCTCCCTGTCTGCCCTTTGCTGGCGCTTACGATCCTTTAAAGTTTGGGCATAAGACTGGATACGGGAGATATCCATGCCCTCTCTCGAGGATGCTGTTGTGCACTCCTTTATCAAATGTGGTCCCAAACCATTCACAAACAAATGAACTCTATCACCCATCTCGGCCACCATATGGGAAGCATACCTTTCTAAAGAGTCAAACTGCATACTGTACTCTCGCACACTTATATTACCTTGTTTAAGGTTCAAGAATTTGTCAGCTTTGGCTCGTCGTACCTCAACTGGTAGGTAGTGACGAAGGAACGCCTCAGAAAATTCATTCCACACAGGTGGGGGAGCACTCGGACCCTTGGATCTTTTCCAACTGACATACCAGAAAACACATAACCCAACCAAAAAACACATAACCCAAGTTTGTCACGACCCGATCGGAGGGCCGCGACCGGCACCGGACCCTTCTCAACGGACACCGGCGTACCCTTCGTCTAACTTTCCCTATTACCTATAAGGCTTGACATACACATATAATATCGAACAATAGTCATAATGGACTGAAATATCATACCATGATATAAACATACTTATATACATAATATGGCCAACAAGGTTGCAATACAAAACCGTACAACAAAACACATACGTTTGCTGACAAGGCAATTCAACTATACATAAGCCCATCCATTGTCTATTGTCTATACATAACCCAACACATGTCTATGCATAAACTGACATTTGTCTATGAGCCTCTACAAGAACGTACATAATGCAACCTATGTCGGAATAGGGCCCCGACATGCCCATAATGCCTACAACAAAATGCATACCAAGACTGTGGCAAGTCCGAGGGATGGATCTCGCCAATATCCGCTGAATTGGATAGCCTACTGTGGTGGGGAAGCTTCGTCAATCTGTCTGCCCGGACCTGCAGCACGACATGCAGCGTCCACAAGTAAAGGACGTCAGTACGGATAATGTACTGAGTATGTAAGACATGAAACATAATATAAGAATAATAATAAACATCAAGATAAGAAACGTGCAACCTGTACCATCCGAGTGCCTCTGAGGGCGACTAACCGTGTCATGCCTGTCATGCATATGCATATACATACATATAATAAACATTCTTTTAAAATCATCATATACATATATATACGCCTCTGGGGGCCTCATCATCATCACACCCAACTGATCAGTGGTTGCACAATAAGTGCCATCGCCCGGCCGACCATAAGGCGACTCGGTGTTTATATAGTTGCACAATAGGTGCCATCGCCCGGCTTACTATAGCGCGGCTCGGTATACCAGTTATGCCGGATGATGAGCAGTATCGTCTTGAGAGGTTTGGTCGACTCCAGTCTTCGTCGTTCAGTGGTGCTGAGGGCGAGGATGCCCAGGGTTTTCTTTATAAGTGTCAGCGGATGCTCCGTACAGTTGGGATTCTTGAGTGTGGTGTGGCATTTACCACCTTTCAATTTTCTGGAGCTGCCTTCACTTGGTGGGAGGCGTAGGCCGGTTGGTGCAGCCCCCCTTACTTGGCAGCAGTTCTCCGCTCTTTTCTTGGAGAAGTATGTGCTGCAGTCCCGCAGAGAGGAGTTGGGTAGACAGTTCGAGCGATTATGATTGGTGGATATGACTGTGTCACAGTATGGGTCGAGGTTTTCTGAGTTGGCTCGTCATGCCGTCTGGATGGTTCCGACAGATCGTGAGAGGATCAAGAGATTTGTTGATGGCCTTAACTATCATCTCCGTATTCTTATGACCAGAGAAAGAGTGTTGGGTGCTACGTTCGAGGAGGTGGTTGATATCGCTCGCGAGATTGAGACGGTTCGTCGTTAGGAGCGAGAGGAGAGGGAGGCCAAGAGGCCTCGAGGATCGGGCAGTTATAGTGGTACTCTTTCGAGGGGCCAGTTTCAGCATGGTAGAGGTCGTTCTTTCAGGCCTGCTCAGTCAGCCCGTCCAGAGTATCGAGGGGCATCTTCAGGTCATGGTTATCATGGGTCGCAGCAGTGCCAGTCATCACGCAGCGCCCTTCCAGCTTAGAGTTCAGCTCGTGCTCCGTCAGCCCAGGGTTCTTCTATGTCGAGTGCATCTGCTCGACACTCCAGTGCGAGGGGTTCCCTTCGGTCCTCTTCTCCAGCACCAGGGAGCTGTTATGAGTGTGGCGAGATGGGCCACATGTGGAGGCAGTGTCCTTATCGTGGTGCTAGTTCATCTTAGAAGAGGGGTCAGCCCACGACTTCTAGTCCAGTTACTTTACCAGCCGCCCAGCCAGCTAGGGGTGGAGGTCAGGAAGCCAGGGGTCGCCCCAAAGGGGGAAGTCGATCAGGCGGTGGCCAGGCTCGTTTCTATGCTATTTCAGGCAGGACAGATGCCATTGCTTCAGATGCTGTCATTATAGGTATTGTTTCAGTCTGCCACGAAGATGCCTCTGTATTATTTGATCTCGGTTCCACCTATTCTTATGTGTCCTCATATTTTGCTCATTATTTGGGTACGCTTCGGGAGTTTCTTGCTTTACCTATTCATGTGTCTACCCCGGTGGGCAATACTGTTTTTGTATACCGTGTGTACCGGTCATGTGTTGTGACTATTGGGGGTCTAAATACACAAGTGGACCTATTGCTATTGAGCATGGTGGATTTTGATGTCATTTTAGACATGGATTGGTTATCTCCGTGTTGTGCTATTCTAGACTGTCATGCTAAGACAGTCACTTTGGCTATGCCGGGTGTACCGCGGATCGAGTGGCGCGGTGTGACTGATTCTGTTCCTAGTAGAGTGATATCATTCTTGAAGGCCCAACGTATGATTGGGAAGGGTTGCCTTTCATATCTAGCATTTGTGAGGGATGTTGGAGCTGAGACTCCTAGCGTTGATTCTGTTCCAGTTGTGAGGGATTTTCCCGATGTATTTCCTGTAGACCTGTCAGGTATGCCACCGGACATGGATATTGATTTTGGTATTGACCTGGTGCCGGGCACTCGGCCCATTTCTATTCTGCCGTATCGTATGGCACCAGCAGAGTTGAAAGAATTGAAGGAGCATCTTCAGGAACTCCTAGATAAGGGGTTCATTCGGCCTAATATGTCACCTTGGGGTGCGCTGGTTCTGTTTGTGAAGAAGAAGGATGGCACAATGAGAATGTGCATCGATTATAGGCAATTGAACAAGGTAACAAATAAGAACAAGTATCCTTTGCCTCGCATTGATGATTTATTTGACCAGCTTCAAGGAGCGCGAGTGTTCTCCAAGATTGATCTCCGTTCGGGTTATCACCAGTTGAAGATCAGGGATTCAGATATTCTTAAGACTGCTTCCAGGACTAGATAAGGTCACTATGAGTTTCTTGTTATGTCTTTCGGGCTAACCAATGCCCCAGCAGCGTTCATGCATTTGATGAACAGTGTATTTCGGCCTTATCTAGATTTCGTTATTGTATTCATTGATGATATTCTGGTGTACTCACGTAGTTGGGAGGAGCACACGGAGCATTTGCGAGTTGTATTACAGAGATTGAGGGAGGAGAAGCTTTATGCAAAATTCTCTAAGTGTGAGTTTTGGCTCGATTCATTAGCTTTCTTGGGGCACATAGTGTCCAGCGAGGGTATTCAGGCTGATCCAAAGAAGATAGAGGCGGTTCAGAGTTGGCCTAGACCGTCCTCAGCCACGGAGATTCGTAGCTTTCTTGGGCTGGCAGGCTATTATCGCCGGTTTGTTCAGGGATTCTAATCCATTGCATCGCCCTTGACCGAATTGACTCAGATGGGTGCTCCATTTGTATGGTCGGATGACTGTGAGGAGAGCTTTCAGAAGCTCAAGACAGCCTTGAGCACAACTCCAGTATTGGTTTTGCCATCAGCTTCAGGTTCATATACCGTGTATTGTGATGCTTCAAGAGTTGGGATTGGTTGTGTATTGATGCAGGAGGGTAGAGTTATTGCTTATGCTTCTCGTCAGTTGAAGCCCAATGAGAAGAAATACCCCGTTCATGATTTGGAGCAGGAGGGTAGAGTTATCTTGTGAGGTGTTTACCGATCATCGCAGCCTTCAGCATTTGTTCAAGCAAAAGGATCTTAATTTGAGGCAGCGGAGATGGTTGGAGTTGCTCAAGGATTATGATATCACAATATTGTACCATCAGGGAAAGGCTAATGTGGTGGTCGATGCTTTGAGCCGAAAGGCTGTGAGTATGGGGAGTTTGGCATATATTCCAGTTGGGGAGTCACCCCTTGCAGTTGATGTTTAGGCCTTGACCAATCGGTTTGTGATATTAGATATTCCAGAACCTAGTCGAGTGTTGGCTTGTCTAGTTTCTCGGTCTTCCTTATATGATCGCATCAGAGGGCGCCAGTATGAAGATCCGCATTTTCTTGTCCTTAGGGACAGAGTTCAGCATGATGATGCCAGAGATGTGACCATCGGCAATGATGGAGTGTTGAGGATGCAGGGCTGGATTTGTGTGCCAAACGTGGAAGCTCGCAGTATTCCATTCATCCGGGTGCCGCGAAGATGTATCAGGACTTGAGACAGCACTATTGGTGGAGAATAATGAAGAAAGATATTGTGAGATTTGTAGCTCGGTGTCTCAATTGTCAGCAGGTAAAATATGAGCATCAGAGACAGGGTAGCTTGCTTCAGTAGATGGCTATTCCCGAGTGGAAGTGGGAGCGAATCACTATGGACTTTTTTGTTGGACTTCCACGGACTTTGAAGAAGTTCTATGCTATTTGGGTGATTATGGATCAGCTGACCAAGTCCGCGCACTTCATTCCTCTGTGTACTACCTATTCTTCAGAGCGGTTGGCTAGGATTTATATCCGGGAGATTGTTCGGCTGCATGGTGTCCCGCTTTCTATCATTTCAGATAGAGGTACTCAGTTTACTTCGCAGTTTTGGAGAGCCGTGCCGAGAGAGTTGGGTACTCAGGTGGAGTTGAGCACCGTTTTCATCCTCAGACGGACGGGCTGTCCGAGCGTACTATTCAGATATTGGAGGACATGTTGCGTGCTTGATTTCGGAGGTTCATGGGATGAGTTTCTACCGCTTGCAGAGTTTGCGTATAACAACAGCTACCAGTCGAGTATTCAGATGGCTCCGTATGAGACTTTGTATGGGAGGCGGTGTAAATCTCCAGTTGGTTGGTTCGAGCCCGGCGAGGCTAGGCTATTGGGGACTGATTTGGTTAAGGATGCCCTAGAGAAAGTGAAAGTGATTCAGGATAGGCTTCGTGCAACGCAGTCGAGGCAAAAGAGTTATGCTAATAAGAAGGTTCGAGATGTGTCCTACATGGTTGGTGAGAAGGTCTTGCTGAAGGTTTCACCCATTAAGGGTGTTATGAGATTCAGGGAAGAAAGGGAATTGAGTCCTCGGTTCGTTGGGCTGTTTGAGACGCTTCGGAGGATTGGGGAGGTGGCTTATGAGCTTGCTTTGCCACCCAGCTTGTCTAGTGTGCACCTGGTATTTCATGTTTCTATGCTCTAGAAGTACATTGGGGATCCGTCTCATATTTTGGACTTCAGCACGGTTCAGTTGGATGATCATTTGACCTATGATGTGGAGCCAGTGGCTATTTTGGGTTGTCAGGTTCGGAAGTTGAGGTCAAAGGATATTGCTTCAGTGAAAGTGCAGTGGAGTGGTCGGCCCATGGAGGAGGCTACCTGGGAGACCGAGAAGGAGATGCGGAGCAGATATCCTCACCTATTTGAGGCTTCGGGTATGTTTCTTTACTCGTCCGAGGATGAACATTTGTTTAAATTGGGGAGGATGTGACGACCCGGCCAATCGTCTCATGAGTTACCGCTCCGTTTCCCCCATTTACGCTTCATTATGCTTCGTTATCCGTGTTTTATGTGATCGAGTTTAGTAGTTTGCGTTCGTAGTGAATTTGATAAGAAATGAGACACTTGATCTCTTTTAAGAAGGTTTAAGTTGGAAAAGTCAATCTAATGTTGACTTATGAGTTAGAGGGCTTGGATGTGAGTTCTGATGGTTCGGTTAGCTTCGGGAGGTGATTTCCGACTTAGGAGTGTGATCAAAATTTGTTTTGGAGGTCCGGTGAAGAATCTGGCTTGAATTGGTGGAGTTAGTATTTTGGTGATTCTTGGTTGTTAGGCTAGATTTTGATCCGAGGGTCGGAATGGAATTTCGAGAGTTTATGTAGCTTCGTTATGTCATTTGGGATGTGTGTGCAAAATTTGAGGTCAATCGGACTTGATTAGATCGGTTTTGGCATCGAATATAGAAGTTGGAATTTGTTAGTTTCGTTAGGCTTGAATTTGGGTATCATTTGTGCCTTTAGGTTGTTTGATGTGATTTGAGACCTCAACTAAGTCCGTAATATGTTTTAGGACTTTTTGGTATATCCGGACGGGGTCCCGAATGACTCGGGTGCGTTTCGGAGTAGTTTCAGACCATTTATATCAATTTTTAACTGCTGGAGCAGTGTGAATCGCAGGAAAATATCTGCTGCACAACACTTAATTTAGAAGCTTATATCTCGTAATATGTAAGGAATTTGGAGATGGTCCAAAAATGAAAGTTCTAGCCCTTTGAACCTAGTTTCTATAAATATAAACCATTTATAATTTGGACATTTGTATCAAAAGTTACGATCAATTAACTGAAGCTCGGTACTGCTATTATTTTCCAGGCAGTGAGCATGGCAGAAATTTCTGCTGCACAGGACCGACTTTGGAAGCTTATATCTCGCAATATATAAGGAATTAGGAGATGATCAAAACATGAAAGTTGTAGCCCTTGTATTCTAGTTTCCAGAAAGTTAAACCATTCATGATTTGGATATTCTATGAGAATGTTATGAATGATCGAAGTTGGCTGGCGGAGCAATTTCGACAGAATCTTCTGATGCACTTTAGAAGTCATATCTCGGAATATATAAAGAGTTATATAGTGTACAACCTATCAAATGAAAGATCTTCGAGTCCAGTTTCTAAATATTCAAACTATTGATCATTTGGATATTTCCACAAGGGGTTATGAGCGTCTTAACAGAAGGTGTACAGCAAGGGAAAATGGTAAGAGGATGTAAAACTTGCACAGCGCAAGGTACAACTCGATGAAGCCTGGGCAGAATGTTTTTAAGTCTTCTTGTCCGCGATTTTGGGTATATTTTCACCCATATTTGCTCATTTTTTGAGGTTCTTGAAGGAAATTAACGAGGGATTCAAGGAGAATCGATTGGAGGTAAGAATTTTGGACCTATAACTTGTTTATATTGTGAAATCCACCTAGAAAATCATTGAAGTCTTGCTAAAAATGGAAGAAATAGGGCTTGGGATTTTGAAATTCTAATTAGGTATTTGGAGGACCATTTGGTGTCGGATTTGAGAACTTTTGATATGTATGAACTCGTTGGGAGACAAGGAACCCGTTGATGTGAAAATTTATGAGCTTCAAGAAGTGGGCCCGGGTCTCGGGTTTTGCTAATTTCGGAATTTCTGGTATTTTTTGATTACTTTCGCTTAGTCTTTGTCCCCTTAGCATATTGTGACGTATTCGTTCTGATTTTGGATCGATTCGATGTGCATGGAGGCCAATTCGAGGGGCAAGGCGTCACGGGCTAGGGATTTAGCCGGTTCGAGTGAGTAGTGATTGTAAATGATGTTCTGAGGGTTTGAAACCCCGGATTGTACATCGTAGTGCTATATTGAAGTGAGACACAACTCGATGATGAGCGTGGGGTCGTTTACTACTGGGGATTGTGACTTGGTCCGTCCCGATTGATGATTTTTACCGCGTATTTGACTGAAACTTATTTGTTATCATCATGATTTGGGCTGATTGCCATATTTGGGCTTCGTGCCAATTATTTGAACCCTTCGGGGATTTTTATCACTGTTTTCTCACTATTTTGACTTATTACTTTAACTCAATCATGTTGTTTTCCACTGTTTTACAACTCAGCCACTTTTACTCTGTTTGTTTTTAGACATAAATAATATTTTAATGATGTTTTTGGACTGGGAACTACTGTTTTACTATGCCCGAGGGGCTTGTGATTATTTTCTGACTGCTGCGCCGAGGGCCAGATGTGAGGATATACTGAGTGATATAAGGCCGAGGGATTGAGATACTTTATATGCCACGAGGTGGCTCGTGACTGATATGAGGCCGAGTGCCTGAGATACTTTATATGCCCCGAGGTGGCTTGTGACTGTTGTGAGGCCGAGGGCCTGAGATACTTTGTATACGCCACGAGGTGGCTTGACTGATATGAGGCCGAGAGCCTAGATTTGATGCCACGAGGTGGCTTGATATTGCCCTTGAGCCGTAAGGGGCCCCTCCCGGATTCTGCACACCCCTAGTGAGCGCGGGTACCCATTGTGATGTGAGATATAGCCCGAGGGGCTGATATTGTACTAGGTGATAGCCCGAGGGGCTGATACTGTTCCATGTGATAGCCTGAGGGGTTAGTATTGTTCTGAGATTTGAGCTCGAGGGGCTGATACTGTTATGCGATATTGCCCGAGGGGCGGATTTGTTGATATTGAGCCCGAGGGCTGATCTTCTATCTTTTTTTTACTTCATATTATTCACCTGAAAAAAATTACATGTTTTACCTGTTGAATGGAGATTTTACTTGATTTCTCAGTTATTTACCGTTTTCAAATGATGTTTTATTGCTTCATTATAGAATGCCTTATGCTTTACGTGGTTTCTTACTTTCAGTCGTTATCTATATTTATTACTCACTGCGTCAAAGTACTCACATTACTCCCTGCACCATGTGTGCAGATTCAGGCGTTGTTGGTTCCTCTCCGGAGTGCTGACTCCTCCCGTCCAGGCGGTGATTTAGAGACTACGAGGTAGCTGTTGGCGTCCGCAGCCCCCCAACTCCCTTATCTTATTATTTCTATGTTCTTCAAACAATTGTGCCAGATATTGTATTTAGTAGACTTGTATCAGGATCCATAGTTGCTCATGACTTGTGACACCCCGGTTTGGACTGTGTCGGGATGGTTTCTATTATGGTGAGCTATATTTCCGCGAATTATTGCTATTAAATCATGCTTATATCATTTTCATGTTAATTAACTGCTTAAAATGAGATTTTGGTTAAATTGGCTGGCCTTGTCTTCATGAGAGGCGCCATCACGACCGGGTTTGGGGTTAGGGTCGTGACATTCATCGAGTTGTACCTTGTGCTATGCAGGTTGTACATCCTCTTACCATTTTCCCTTACTGTACACCTTTTGTTAAGACGCTCATATTCCCTTGTGGAAATATTCAAATGATCAACGGTTTGAATATTTAGAAACTAGACCCGAAGATCTTTCATTTGATAGGTAGTACACTATATAACTGTTTATATATTCCGAGATATGAGCTTCTAAAGTGCATCAAAAAATTATGTCGAAATTGCTCCACCAGCCAAGTTCGATCAATCATAACATTCCGATAGAATATCCAAATCATGAATGGTTTATCTTTCTGGAAACTAGAATAAAGACCTACAACTTTCATGTTTGGCAATTTTTCTGATTCCTTACAGGTTACACGATATGAGCTTCCAAACTGGACTACTCGCACCACAAATTTTCTGGTACACAGCTGAAGCTAAAAAAAAATCTGCAATTTTTCCAAAGATGAAATAGTCCGTTTAACCACCCAAAACTCACCCGAGAACACTGGGACCTCAACCAAATATGCCAACATATCCCATAACATCATTCAAACTTTTTCCAACCTTCGGAATGCTCAAAACAACATCACAACACCAAATTCGCGTCGGATTCATGACTAAGAATTTTAAAATCTTCTAAATTACTCTTTTGATCAAAAACCCAACCAAACCACGTCCGAATGACATAAAATTTTGCACACGCATTCCAAATGACATAATGAAGCTACAGAAACTCTCGGAATTCCATTCTGACCCTCGAATCAAAATCTCGCCGAACAACCGGAAATCGCAAAAATACTAACTCCACCAATTCAAGCCTAATTCTACACCGGACCTCCAAAACCAATTCCGATCACACTCCTAAGTCTTAAATCACCTCTCGAAGCTAACCGAACCATCATAACTCACATCCGAGCCCTCTAACTCATAAGTAAACATCCGGTTGGCTTTTCCAACTTAAACCTTCTTAAAAGAGACTAAGTGTCTCATTTCTTACCAAATCCACTCCGAACGCAAACTACCCAACTCGATCACAGACTCTTAGTTTATTTATTAATTATATAAATCTCAATTATTAATTCTCCTAGATAGTAATCAAGCTAGAAACTATGAAAATCCTATTTAACACCAATCCCTGTGGATATGATATTTTATTATACTATGATTGACTAGCGAGCATAATTTAAGTACGTGTTTTGAGCACATCAAAATAATCCCATATGTTAGTCCCTTATTGCACTCTAATTCATTTCACTTTACTTGTTTTGAGTTTTAATTGGTAGTATTTTGCACATATTGTATATTTTTTGCCTTGTAGGAATGATTAAAAGTTATGTAGATGTTGTGGAATTAATTCGAGCTATTTGGAGCTTTGAAGTTTTAGTAAAAGCCCAAAGAATTAAGCCGGTATCGTGTTCGGGGGTGGAGGATCACTTATGGACGTCAAAAATGAAGGAAGAACCAACAGCTGAAGAAATGTACTAGTGGGATGCACTGGGCGACGCAACAGTGTAATTTTGTGTCAGGAATTGACAAAGTATAGAGGTTGGGTTTCTGTGGTCTGACAAGAAAAAGCACTAATGCAATGCACCTTGCAACGCATGAAAAGCAATAAGTTTGCAAATTTTCCTTTTTCGGCTAGGAAAGGGTGATTTCATTTGGGACCTACCCTATTTGGTATAAATACATGGAAAGCGTTATTTTCTGGACTTTTGACCTAAGGAAGCTAAGAAGGAGTGGGAGGAGTAAAAACACAAGGATTTCATCATTCCTTCCTCACTCAAGACCCGAGTTTGGTTTGAAGTTATGTTTTCCTATACTTTTATTATATTTGTGATGAATTACTTCATATTTATGGAGTACCTCTCTTTATGGTTTGATGGATTTGGTGTATTGATGATTGTTTGTGAATTATAACTCAAATATTATGTGTTGAAGTGTTTTTGGATGATTTAATTGTTGCATCTATATTCACTAGTTCATGTAATCGAGAGAGGCATAACTGCTGATATCTTTGAATTATATTGTTGATTGAGTTCATTAATTCCTCTTAGTAATTGAAAGAGGCTAGTTGAATCATTGATTAAACCTAGTTAGGAGGATAATCTAAAGAGATTTTTCTAAAGACCAATCCATTAAGTATTCTTGCATATCTTCACGTGCGTAAATTGGTTCATCTCGTGAGGTTAAGACTTAATCAAGAGAAGAGTTTCTATTTAATATTTGAACTAATAATTGAGTGAATTTGAGAGATTCACTTGAACATTAGAAGTGAATTATCTAGAGTTAGATCCCAAACACTTATCTTGCACCTATGATATCGACCCCTATTTTCTCCAACTGATAACTTCCTTTCTTATCTTTGTTTCGATTGTTATTAGTCAATAGCTTTAGACTCTTAGTTAATTTTAGTTATTAATCATATAAATCTCAATTGTTGATTTTCTTGGATAGAAATCAAGGTAGAAACTATGAAAATACTATTTAACTCCAATCCGTGTGGATACGATAATATATTATACTATCATTGACTAGTGAGCATAGCTTATGTGTGTGTTTCGAGCTCGTCAAAATAATCCCGTATTTTAGTTGCCTATTGCGCTCTAATTCATTGCACTTTACTTCTTTTGAGCTTTAATTGCTAGTATTTTGCACTTATTGCATATTTTTTTGCCTTGTAGGAATGATTCGCAGTTATGTAGATGTTATGGAATTAATTCAAGCTATTTGGAGCTTTAAAGTTTGAGTAAAATCCCAAGGGATTAAATCGGTTTCGTGTTAGGGGCCGAGGATCACTTCTGGACGTCAAAAATCAAGGAAGAAGCAATAGTTGAAGAAATGCACTAGTGTGACACGCTGGCGATGCAGCAGTGTAATTTTATGTTAGGATATGAAAAAATTTAGAGGCTGGTTTTCTGTGGTCTGACAAGAAAAAGCACTAATGCTTTGAGCCCTGCTACGCACAGTGTGACGCATGAAAAGCAATATAGTTTGCAAGTTTTCCTATTTCGGCTAGGAAAGGGTGATTTCATTTGGACACGACCCTACTTGGCATAAATACATGGAAAACGTTATTTTTTGGACTTTTTATACACATTAGACCTAAGGACGCTAAGAAGGAATGGGAGGAGCAAAAGCACATGGATTTCATCATTCCTTCCTCACTCAAGACTCGAGTTAGGTTTGAATTTATGTTTTCCTATACTTTACTTATATTTGTGTGAATTAATTAATATCTATGGAGTATTTCTCTTTATGGTTTGATGGATTTGGTACATTGATATTTGTTTTTGAATTATAACTCTAATATTATGTGTTGAAGTGTTTTTGGATGATTCAATTGTTGCATCTGTATTCACTAGTTCATGTAATCGAGAGAGGCATAACTGGTGATATCTTCGCATTATATTGTTGGTTGAGTTCATTAATTCCTCTTAGTAATCAAAAGAGGCTAGTTGAATCATTTATTAAACCTAATTAGGAGGATAATCGAATGAGATTTTCCTAAAGACCAATCCACTATATATGCTTGCATATCTTCACGTGCTTAAATTGGTTCATCTCGTGAGGTTAAGTTTTTATCGGGGGAGGAGTTTCTACTTAATGTTTGAACTCATAATTGAGTAAATTCGAGAGACTCACTCGAACATTAGAAGTGAATTATCTAGAGTTGGATCCCAAACACTTATCTTGCACCTATCCTATCAACCTCTATTTTCTCCCAGTGATAACTTCCTTGCTTATCTTTGTTCTGATTGTCATTAGTCAATAGCTTTAGACTTTTATTTACTTTTATCTTTTAATCATATAAATGTCAATTGTTGATTCTTCTGGATAAAAATCAAGCTACAAACTAAGAAAATACTATCCTATCCCAATGGATTAAGCCGGTATCGTGTTCAGGGTTCGAGGATCAATTATGGACGTCAAAAATCAAGGAAGAAACAACAGCTGAAGAAATGTAATAGTGGGGCGCTCTGGGCGACGCAACAGTGTAATTTTGTGTCAGGTATTGTCAAAATATAGAGGCTGGGTTTCTGTGGTTTGACAAGAAAAAGCACTAATGCTATGCACCTTGCTACGCATAGTGCGACGCATGAAAAAGAAATAAGTTTGCAAGTTTTCCTATTTCGGCTAGGAAAGGGTGAATTCATTGGGACCGACCCTATTTGTTATAAATACATGGAAAAGCGTTATTTTCTAGACTTTTGACATACTTTTGACCTAAGGAAGCTGAGAAGGAGTGGGAGGAGTAAAAACACAAGGATTTCATCATTCCTTCCTCACTCAATACCCGAGTTTGGTTTGAATGTATGTTTTCCTATACTTTTCTTATATTTGTGATGAATTACTTCATATATATGGAGTATTTCTCTTTATGGTTTGATGGATTTAGTGTAATGATGATTTTTTCTGAATTATAACTCTAATATTATGTGTTGAAGTGTTTTTGGATGATTTAATTGTTGCATCTATATTCACTAGTTCATGTAATTAAGAGAGGTATAACTGCTGATATCTTTGCATTATATTGTTGGTTGAGTTCAATAATTCCTCTTAGTAATATAGTGAGGTTAGTTGAATCATTTATTAAACCTAGTTAGGAGGATAATCGAAAGAGATTTTCCTAAAGACTAATCCACTACATATTCTTATATATCTTCACGTGCTTAAATTGGTTCATCTCGTGAGGTTAATACTCAATCGAGAGAAGAGTTTCTACTTAATATTTGAACTAATAATTGAGTGAATTTGAGAGACTCACTTGAACATTAGAAGTGAATTATCTAGAGTTAGATACCAAACACTTATCTTTCACCTATCCTATCAACCCCTATTTTCTCCCACTGATAACTTCTTTGCTTATCTTTGTTCGGATTGTCATTAGTCGATAGCTTTAGACTTTTATTTAGTTTTATGTCATGACCCTAACCCCGAACCCGATCGTGATGGTGCCTCTCGTGAAGACAAGGCCATCCAATTCATCCAAATCTCATTTTCAATCAGTTAATCAACACGTAAACAATGCAAGCATAGTTTACGAACAATCATTCGCGGAAAACACAATTAACCATCCTGACGACAGCCCAAACCGGGGTGTCACCAGTCATGAGCAACTATGAACCCTAATAACAAGTCTACTAAATACAACCTCTGGCACAATTGTTTGAAGAAAATAGAAACGACGGGATGAAAGAGAATACGGGGCTACGGACGCCAACAGCTACCTCGTAGTCTCTGAATCACCGCCTGGACGGGAGAAATCAGTACTCCAGAGCGGAACCAACAACGCCTGAATCTGCACACATGGTGCAAGGAGTAATGTGAGTACTCCAACTCAGTGAGTAAAATGACTGAAAGTAAGAAAACACACGAAGCACAAGGCATTATATAATGAGCATTAAAACATCATTTGCAAATAGTAAATCAGTGAGAAAACAAGTAACATCTCCTTTCAACAGGTAAAAACATGTAAACCTATAGGTAAATAATGTGAGGAAAAAAAACATCGCCCCTTGGGCTATATATATCAACGAATCTGCCCCTCGGGCAACATCATAAAACAGAACCAGCCACTCGAGCTAAAATCTCAGAACAATATCGGCCCCTCGGGCTATCACATGCAACAGTATCGACCCCTCGGGCTATCACATAGTACAACATCAGCCCCTCGGGCTATCACACAAAATAACATCAGCCCCTCGGGCTATCACATAATACAATATCGACCCCTCGGGCTATATTTCACATCACAATGGGCACCCGCGCTCACTGGGGTGTACAGACTTCGGGAGGGGCCCCTTACGGCCCAAGCGCAATATCAAGCCACCTCGTGGCAAATATCTAGGCCCTCGGCCTCATATCAGTCACAAGCCACCTCGTGGCACATAAAGTATCTCAGGCCCTCGGCCTCATATCACTCAGTAAAACCTCACATTTGGCCCTCGGCCACACTCAGTCAGAAAAATCATCACAAGCCCCTCGGGCATAGTAAACAGTAGTCCTCAACCCAAAAACATCATTTAAAATATTATTTAAGTCTCAAAACTGAGTAAAGGTGGCTGAGTTGTAAAACAGTGTAAACAGCATGACTGAGGTCAACGCGTCCCTTACCTCCTAACGAGTTCAACCATACAAAACTTATCGAATTCCGACATCGGTTCGACCTCCAAATCTTAAATCTAAACTTAAGGATTTTCCATTATTTCTCCAACTTAAATCACCAATTAAACACTAAATATAGCGATATATTAGGGTAATTTGACCAAAGTTGAGTTAAGAGCACTTATCCCGATGTTTCCCTTGAAAGTCTCCCAAAAATTGCCTCAAAATTAGCAGCAATCCGAGCTTTATAGTTCCAATTAGGTTTAAGATGGCCGAAATCCCCTCCTCTAAGATTTTTTCCAAGAAAGTCTCCTTTGGATATAGTTTTGAGGTTGATTTTGCTGCGATTTAGGGTGTTTTGGAGATGTTTCTCTTAGATGGTAATGACAGTGGGTTTTTGCATGGCCAGAGGGTACTGGTTTCTATTTATAAAGGGTCGAAAATCAGGACAGAAATGCCTCTGTCGGATTTAAAATGCGACCGCATATCAGCCGCATATCCAACATGCGGTCCGCATCTTTGCTATGGCCATCGCAGGTTGTAACCCTAGCCTTCACCGCAGTCCAGTATGAGATATGGTTTGAGGTCCGCATGTCAGAAATGCGACCGCATTTTGAACGCATTTTTAACGTTGATTTTTGCCAAGAAATCTATCTCGGTTTGCGGTCTTAGTGTGGTGGATATGCGATCCGCATTGTGGAAATGCGATCGCATTCTTGACGTCATACTTTGCCCAGAAAACTGTCTGGCTTTGCGACCTGGGTATGTGGTTTGCGGCTCGCATACGGGGTTTGCGATAGCATATCCCGCTTTGCGATGTCTCTTTATTCTTTTACAAAATTGTAACTTCTAGTTTTTCTGCAACTTTTTTCCAAGGGCGAAACAGTTCGTTTAGCCACCCTAAACTCACCCGAGGCCACTGGGCCCCCAACCAACCATGCCAACATATCCCTTAACGTTATTTCAATTTGTTCTAATCTTCGGAATGCTCAAACAACCTTCCAACACTAAATTCCCATTGGATTCAAGCCTAAGAATTTCAAAATCTTCTAAGTTACTCTTTTAATCGAAAACCCAATCAGACCATGTCCGAATGACACGAAATTTCGCACACACATCCTGTGACGACCCGGCCAATCGTCTCATGAGTTACCGCTCTGTTTTCCTCATTTCTAACTTATTATGCTTCGTTATGTCTTTTGGGATGTGTGTGCGAAATTTCATGTCATTCGGACATGGTTTGATTGGGTTTTTGATTAAAAGAGTAACTTAGAAGATTTTTGGAATTCTTAGGCTTGAATCCGACAAGAATTTGGTGTTGAGGGGTTCTTTTGGGTGTTCCTAAGGCGGGAACAAGTTTGAATAATGTTACGGGATATGTTGGCATAATTGGTTGAGGTACCAGTGGCCTTGGGTGAGTTTAGGGTGGTTAAACGGACTATTTTTTCCTTGGAAGGTTGCAGAAAAACCAGAAAGTTTGTGATTTTGTAAGAAAATAAAGAGGCATCGCAAAACAGGCTATGCTATCGCAAACCCCGTACGCGAGCCGCAAACCACACACCCAGATCGCAAACTCAGACAGTTTTCTGGACAAAGAATGACGTCAAGAATGCAGTCAGGAATGCGGTCGCATTTCCACAATGCGGACCACATATCCACTATATTGATACCGCAGATCGAGACAGATTTCTGGGCAAAAATCAACGTCAAAAATACGGTCAAAAAAGATTCTACCTTTTTTCCTTGGTCTGACGAACGGTCGCATTTTTGACATGCAGACCGCAAAGCATGCCTCACACTGAACTGTGGTGAAGGCTAGGGTTACAATATGCGATGGCCATAACAAAGATGCGGACCGCATGTTGGATATGCGGCGGATATGCGCTCGCACTTTAAGCCCGACTGGGGCGTTTTTGTCCCGATTTTTGACCCTTTGTAAATAGAAAACCTGTGCCCATTGGCCATGCAAAACCCACTATCCTTACCACCTAAGAGAAACACCTCCAAAACACCCTAAATCACAGCAAAATCAACCTCAAAACTATATCCAAAGTAGACTTTCTTGGACAAATTCTTAAATGAGGGGATTCCAGCCATCTTAAACATAATTGGAGCAATACAACTCGGAATTGAAGCTAATTTCGAGGCGATTTTTGGGAGACTTTCAAGGGAAACATCGGGGTAAGTGTTCTTAACTCAACCTTGGTCAAATTACTCTAGTATATCGCCATATCTAGTATTTAATTGGGATTTAAGTTGGAGAAATTGTGGAAAACCCTTAAGTTTAGAATTAAGAATTGGAGGTCGAACCGATGTCGGAATTCGATAATTTTGGTATGGTTGAACTCGTTAGGAGGTAAGGGACACGTTGATGTAAAAATTTCTGAACTTCTAGAAGTGGGCCCGGAGCTCGAGTTTTGCTAATTTCGTAATTTCTTGATATTTTTTGAGTGTTTCGCTTGGGCTTTGTTCCCTCAGCGTATTGTGACGTATTAGTTCAGATTTTGGATAGATTCGACACGCTTGGATTCCAATTCGAAGGGCAAAGGCATCGCGGGCTAGGGATTTAGCTGGTTCGAGGTGAGTAGTGATTGTAAATGATGTTCTGAGGGTTTGAAACCCTGGATTCGCACATCGTAGTGCTATATTGAGGTGAGGCATGCGCTCGATGATGAGCGTGGGGTCGTTTAATACTGGGGATTGTAACTTGTTCCATCCCGAATGACGATTTTACTATGCATTTGATTGAAACTTTCTTGTTATTATCATGATTTGGGCTGATTGCCATATTTGGGCTTTGTGCCAATTATTTGAATCCTTCGGGGATCTTTATCACTGTTTCCTCACTATTTTTGACTTATTACTTGAACTCAGTTATGCCGTTTTCACTATTTTACAACTCAGCGACTTTTACTCAGTTTTAAGACTTAAATAATATTTTAAATGTTGTTTTTGGGCTGAGAACTACTGTTTTTCTATGCCCGAGGGGATTGTGATGATTTTTCTGACTGAGTGCGGCCGAGGGGGCAGATGTGAGGTTTTACTGAGTGATATGAGGCCGAGGGCCTGAGATACTTTCTGTGCCACGAGGTGGCTTGTGACTGATATGAGGCCGAGAGCCTGAGACACTTTATGTGCCACGAGGTGGCTTGTGATTGATTTGAGGCCGAGGGCCTAGATATATGCCACGAGGTGGCTTGATAATGCGCTTGGGCCGTAAGGGGCCCCTCCCAGAGTCTGTACACCCCCAGTGAGCGCGGTTACCCATTGTAATTTGAATTATAGCCCGAGGGACTGATATCGTTTCATGTGATAGCCCGAGGGGCTGATGTTGTTTCATGTGATAGCCCGAGGGGCTGATGTTGTTCTATGTGATAGCCCGAGGGGCTGATGTTGTTATGAGATTTGAGCCCGTAGGGCTAGTACTGTTTTTATGATGTTGCCCGAGGGGCGGATTTGTTCATATATATAGCCCGAGGGGCGATGTTTTACTTCACATGTTTTTACCTGCTGAAAGGAATTTTACTTGAATTTCTCACTGATTTACTATTTGCGAATGATATTTTAAATGCTTCATTATAGAATGCCTTGTGCTTTGTGTGTTTTTTTACTTTCAGTCGTTATTTATGCTTATTACTCATGATTTGGAAGTACTCACATTACTCCCTGCACCATGTGTGCAGATTCAGACATTGTTGGTTCCGCCCCGGAGTATTGATTTCTTCTGTCCAGGCAGTGATTCAGAAACTACGAGGTAGCTGTTGGCGTCCGCAGCCCCGTATCTCTTTCATCTTGTTGTTCCTATGTTCTTTAAAAATTGTGCCAGATATTGTAATTAGTAATCTTGCTATTAGGATTCATTAGTTGCTCATGACATTGGGACACCCCGATTTGGGCTGTAGTCAGGATGGTTAGCAATGTTTTCCGCGAATGATTGATCTTAATCTATGCTTGTATCATTTTCTTGTTTATTAACTAATTTAACAATGAGATTTGGATGAATTGGCTGCCCTTTTCTTCATGAGAGGCGCCATCACAACCGAGTTCGGGGTTAGGGTCGTGACAGGTTGGTATCAGAGCCTAGGTTACATAGGTCTCACAAGTCATGAGCGGCTTTAGTAGAGTCTTGCGGATCGGTACGGAGACTTTCTGTATTTATCTTCGAGAGGCTGCAGAACCTTTTTAGGAACACTTCATATTCTTGAAACTCTTGTCGTGCATGCTTGTAAGCCGAGCACTAAAACTTCTGTCATTCTATTCTCGCGCAGATGGTGAGGACACGAGATACCGGATGAGGTGGACGACCACCAGTGCCACCCACTGAGACCACCAGAAGCCGTGGACACGGTCGTGGTCGTGGCAGAGGCATAGCAGCTAGGGTAACACCTGTTGATCCACCAGCTGCCCCAGCTCAGGATCAGGCTCCAGTGGCACCGGCTCAGGCACCAGCTGTGCCTATCGTTATTCCAGGTCTTTACGAGACCTTGGCTCAGATCTTATCAGTTTGCACGGGCCTAGATCAGGCGGTTTCAGCCACCACAGCAGCAGCTACTTCACAGGCCGGGGGAGGCAATCAGACCCGCGTTGCTCGCACACCTAAGCAGGCAGTGAAGGGACCTCAGATATCGGGGGCACCTCCAGCCTAGCCGGATGCACCAGCCCAGGAGTTCATTGTACCAGTTAAGCCAGATGATGAACAGCATCGTGTTAAGAGGTTTGGCAGACTCCAGCCTCTGTCATTCAGTGGTGCTGAGGGCGAGGATGCCCAGGGTTTTCTTGACAAGTGTCAGCGGATGCTCCGTACAGCCGGGATCCATGAGTCTAGTGGTGTGGCATTCACCACCTTTCAGTTTACGGGAGCTGCCTTCACTTGGTGGGAGGCGTACGAGAGGCGTAGACCGGTTGATGCAACGCCCCTTACTTGGAAGCAGTTCTCTGCTCTTTTCTTGGAGAAGTATGTACCGCAGTCCCGCAAGAGGAGTTGCGTAGACAGTTCGAATGGTTGCGACAAGGGGATATGACTGTGTCGCACTATGAGTCGAGGTTCTCTGAGTTGGCTCGTCATGCTGTTTGGATGGTTCCGACTGATCATGAAAGGATCAGGAGGTTTATGGATGGCCTTAACTATCATCTTCGTATTCTTATGACCAAAGAGAGAGTATTGGGTGCTACTTTCGAGGAGGTGGTTGATATAGCTCACGAGATTGAGACGGTTCACCGTTAGGAGCGAGAGGAGAGGGAGGCTAAGACGCCTCGAGGATCAGGCAGTTACAATGGTGCTCCTTCGAGGGGCCAGTTTCAGCAAGGTAGAGGTCGTTCCTTCAGGCCTGCTCAGCCAGCCCGTCCAGAGTAGTGTGGGGCATCTGTAAGTCATAGTTATCATGGGTTACAGCAGGACCAGTCATCACTCAGCGCCCTGCCAGCTCGTGCTCTGTCAGCCCAGGGTACTTCTATGCCGAGTGCACCTGCTAGACACTCTGGTGCGAGAGGTTCCCTTCATTCCTCTTCTCCAGCACCAGGGAGTTGTTGTGAGTGTGGCGAGATGGGCCACATGTGGAGGCAGTGTCCTCATCGTGGTGCTAGATCGTCCCAGCAGAGGGGTCAGCCCTCGACTTCTAGTCCAGTTACCTTACCACCCGCCCAGCCAGCTAGGGGTGGAGGTCAGGCAGCCAGGGGTCGCCCCAAAAGGGGAGGTCGATCAAGCGGTGGCCAGGCTCGATTCTATGCTATTCCAGGCAGAACAGATGCTAGTGCTTCAGATGCCGTCATTACAGGTATTGTTTCAGTCTGCTACAAGGATGCATCTGTATTATTTGATCCCAGTTCCACCTATTCATATGTGTCCTCATATTTTGCTCATTATTTGGGTACGTCCCGGGAGTTTCTTGCTTTACCTGTTCATGTGTCTACCCCGGTGGGCGATACTGTTGTTGTAGATCTGTGTACCGGTCATGTGTAGTGACTATTGGGGGTATGGATACACGAGGGGACCTATTGCTATTGAGCATGGTAGATTTTGATGTCATTTTAGGCATGGATTGGTTATCTCCGTGTCGTGCTATTCTAGACTGTCATGCTAAGACAGTCACCTTGGCTATGTTGGGTGTGCCGCGAATCGAGTGGCGTGGTGTGACTGATTACATTCCTAGTAGAGTGATATCATTCTTGAAGGCCCAGCGTATAGTTGGGAAGGGTTGCCTTTCAACCTAGCGTTTGTGAGGGATGTTGGAGCTGAGACTCCAAGCATTGAATCGATTCCAGTTGTGAGGGATTTTCCCGATGTATTTCCCGCAGACCTACCGGGCATGCCACCGGACAGGGATATTGATTTTGGTATTGACCTGGTGCTGGGCACTCAGCCCATCTCTATTCCACCGTATCGTATGGCACCAGCAGAGTTGAAAGAATTGAAGGAGCAACTTCAGAAACTCCTAGATAAGGGGTTCATTCAGCCTAGTGTGTCACCTTGGGGTGCACCAGTTCTGTTTGTGAAGAAGAAGGATGGCACGATGAGAATGTGCATTGATTACAGGCAATTCAACAAGGTAACAATCAAGAACAAGTACCCTATGCTTCGCATTGATGATTTGTTTGACCAGCTTCAGGGAGAGTGAGTGTTCTTCAAGATTGATCTCTGTTCGGGTTATCACCAGTTAAATCAGGGATTCACATATTCTTAAGACTGCTTCCCGAACTAGATATGGTTACTATGAGTTTCTTGTTATGTCTTTCGGGCTAACCAATGCCCTAGCAGCGTTCATGCAGTTGATGAACAATGTATTTCGGCCCTATCTGGATTCGTTCGTAGTTGTATTCATTGATGATATTCTGGTGTACTCACGTAGCCAGGAGGAGCACGCGGAGCACTTGCGAGTTGCATTGCAAAGATTGAGGGAGGAGAAGCTGTATGCAAAATTCTCTAAGTATGAGTATTGGCTCGGTTCAGTGGCTTTGTTGGGGCACGTAGTGTCCAGCGAGGGTATACAGGTTGATCCAAAAAAGATAGAGGTGGTTCAGAGTTGGCTTAGACCGTCCTCAGCTACAAAGATTCATAGTTTCCTTGGGTTGGCAGGGTATTATCGCCGGTTTGTTCGGGGATTCTCATCCATCCGTCTCACATTTTGGAATTCAGCACAATTCAGTTGGACAATGATTTAACCTATGATGTGGAGCCAATGGCGATTTTGGGTCGTCAGGCTCGGAAGCTGAGATCAAAGGATATAGCTTCATTGAAAGTGCAATGGAGAGGTCGACCCGTGGAGGAGGCTACCTGGGAGACTGAGCGTGAAATGCAGAGCAGATATCCCCACCTATTTGCAGCTTTAGGTACATTTCTTGACTCGTTCGAGGACGAACATTTGTTAAGTGGGTGAGAATGTGATGACCCGGCCAGTCATCTCATGAGTTACCACTCCGTTTTCCCCATTTCTACCTTATTATGCTTCGTTGTGTCATTTGGGATGTGTGTATGAAATTTCATGTCATTCGGACATGGTTTGATTGGGTTTTTCATTAAAAGAGTAACTTAGAAGATTTTTGGAATTCTTAGGCTTGGATCCGACGTGAATTTGGTGTTGAGGGGTTGTTTTGGGCGTTCCTAAGGCGGAAACAAGTTTGAATAATGTTATGGGATATGTTGGCATAATTAGTTGAGGCCCAGTGGCCTCGGGTGAGTTTAGGGTGGTTAAACGGACTATTTTGTCCTTGGAAGGTTGCAGAAAAACCAGAAAGTTTGTGATTTTGTAAGAGAACAAAGAGGCATCGCAAAACAGGATATGCTATCGCAAACCCTGTATGCGAGCCGCAAACCACACACCCAGATCACAAACCTAGACAGTTTTCTAGGCAAAGAATGTCATCAAGAATGTGGTCAGGAATGCAGTCGCATTTCCACAATGCGGACCGCATATCCACCACACTGAGACCGTAGATCGAGAAAGATTTCTGGGCAAAAATCAACCTAAAAAATGCAGTAAAAAATGCGGTCGCATTTTTGACATGCGGACCGCAAACCATGCCTCACACTGAACTGCGGTGAAGGCTAGGGTTACAATCTGCGATGGCCATAGCAAAGATGCGGACTGCATGTTGGATATGCGGTCGCATTTTAAACCCGACTGGGGCATTTTTTATTCAGATTTTTGACCCTATATAAATAGAAACCAGTGCCCAGTGGCCATGCAAAACCCACTATCGTTACCACCTAAGAGAAACACCTCAAAAACACCCTAAATCACAGCAAAATCAACCTCAAAACTATATCCAAAGGAGACTTTCTTGGACAAATTCTTAAATGAGGGGATTCCGGCCATCTTAAACATAATTAGAGCCATAGAGCTCGTACTTGAAGCTAATTTCGAGGATATTTTTGGGAGACTTTCAAGGGAAACATCGGGGTAAGTGTTCTTAGCTCAACCTTGGTCAAATTACTCCAGTGTATCGCCATATCTAGTATTTAATTGGGATTTAAGTTGGAGAAATTTTGGAAAACCCTTAAGTTTAGAATTAAGAATTGGAGGTCGAACCAATGTCGGGATTTGATAATTTTGGTACGGTTGAACTCGTTAGGAGGTAAGGGACACATTGATGTAAAAATTTTTGAACTTCGAGAAGTGGGCTCGGGGCTCGGGTTTTGCTAATTTCGTAATTTCTTGATATTTTTCGATTGTTTCGCTTGGGCTTTGTTCCCTCAATGTATTGTGACGTATTAGTTCTGATTTTGGATAGATTTGACGCACGTGGAGGCCAATTCGAAGGGCAAAGGCGTCGCGGGCTAGGGATTTAGCTGGTCGAGGTGAGTAGTGATTGTAAATGATGTTCTGAGGGTTTGAAACCCCGGATTTGCACATCGTAGTGCTATATTGAGGTGAGGCACGCGCTCGATGATGAGCGTGGGGTCGTTTACTACTGAGGATTGTGACTTGGTCCATCCCGAATGACGATTTTACTACGCATTTGATTGAAACTTACTTGTTATTATCATGATTTGGGCTGATTGCCATATTTGGGCTGATTGCCAATTATTTGAACCCTTCGGGGATCTTTATCACTGTTTCCTCACTATTTTTGACTTATTACATGAACTCAGTCATGCCGTTTTCACTATTTTACAACTCAGCCACTTTTAATCAGTTTTGAGACTTAAACAATATTTTAGATGATGTTTTTGGGCTAAGAACTACTATTTCTCTATGCCCGAAGGGCTTGTGATGATTTTTCTAACTGAGTGCGGCCGAGGCCCAGAGGTGATGTTTTACTGAGTGATATGAGGCCGAGGGCCTGAGATACTTTATGTGCCACGAGGTGGCTTGTGACTGATATGAGGCCGAGGGCCTGAGATACTTTATGTGCCACGAGGTGGCTTGTGATTGATATGAGGCCTAGGGCCTAGATATATGCCACGAGGTGGCTTGATAATGCGCTTGGGCCGTAAGGGGCCCTTCCCGGAATCTATACACCCCCAGTAAGCGCGGGTACCTATTGTGATGTGAATTATAGCCCGAGGGTCTGATATTGTTTCATGTGATAGCCCGAGGGGCTGATGTTGTTTCATGTGATAGCCTGAGGGGCTGATGTTGTTCTGAGATTTGAGCCCGAAGGGCTGGTACTATTTTTATGATGTTGCCCGAGGGGCGGATTTGTTGATATATATAGTCCGAGGGGCGATGTTTTACTTCACATGTTTATACCTGCTGAAAGGAGATTTTTCTTGAATTTCTCACTGTTTTACTGTTTGCGAATGATATTTTAAATGCTTCATTATAGAATGCCTTGTGCTTTGTGTATTTTCTTACTTTTAGTCGTTATTTATGGTTATTACTCATGAGTTGGAAGTACTCACTTTACTCCCTGCACCATGTGTGCAGATTCAGCTGTTGTTGGTTCCACCCCGAAGTATTCATTTATCCTGTCCAGGCAGTGATTCAGAGACTACGAGGTAGCTGTTGGCGTCCGCAGCCCCGTATCTCTTTCATCGTGTTTTTCCCATGTTCTTCAAAAATTGTGCCAGATATTGTAATTAGTAATCTTGTTATTAGGATTCATTAGTTGCTCATGACATTGTAACACCCCGATTTGGGCTGTAGTCGGGATGGTTAGCTATGTTTTCCGCGAATGATTGTTCTTAAACTATGCTTGTATCGTTTTCTTGTTTATTAACTTATTTAAAAATGAGATTTGGATGAATTGGCTGGCTTTGTCTTCACGAGTGGCGCCATCACTACCGGGTTAGGAGTTAGGGTCATGACACATCCCAAATACATAACGAAGCATAATAAGGTAGAAATGGAGAAAACGGAGCAGTTACTCATGAGACGACTGGCCGGGTCGTCACATTTTAGCTTTTAATCGTATAAATCTCAATTGTTGATTCTTCTGGATAGCAATCAAGCTACAAACTAAGAAAATACTATCCAATCTCTGTGGATACAACATTAAGTCGGGATCGTGTTCGGGGGTCGAGGATCACTTCTGGACGTCAAAAATCAAGAAAGAAGCAATAGCTAAAGAAATGTACTAGTGGGACGCACTGGGCGACGCAACACTGTAATTTTGTGTCAGGAATTGACAAAGTATAGAGGCTGGGTTTCTTGTGGTCTGACAAGAAAAGGCACTAATGCTATGCACCTTGCTACGCACAGTGCGACGCATGAAAAGCAATAAGTTTGCAAGTTTTTTCTATTTCGGCTAGGAAAGGGTGATTTCATTTGGGACCGACCCTATTTGGTATAAATGCACGTAATAACATTATTTTCTGGACTTTTGACATACTTTTGACCTAAGGAAGGTAAGAAGGAGTGGGAGGAGTAAAAGCACAAGGATTTCATCATTCCTTCCTCGCTTAGGACTTGAATTGGGTTTGAATTTATGCTTTCCTATACATTTATTATATTTGTGAGGAATTACACCACATCTATGGAGTAGTTCTCTTTAGGGTTTGATGGATTTGGTGTATGTGGATTATACCTCTAGTTTTTTGTGTTGAAGTATTTTGGATGATTTAATTGTTGCATCTATATTCACTAGTTCATGTAATCGAGAGAGGCATAGTTGGTGATATCTTTGCATTATATTGTTGGTTGAGTTCATTAACTCCTATTAGTAATCGAAAAAGGCTAGTTGAATCAATTATTAAACCTAGTTAGAAGAATAATCGAAAGAGAATTTCCTAAAGACCAATCCAGTACGTATTCTTGCATATCTTCACATGTTTAAATTGGTTCATCTCCTGAGGTTGAGACTTAACCGAGCGAGGCGTTTCTACTAAACATTTGAAATAATAATTGAGTGAATTCGAGTTACTCACTTGAATATTAGAAGTGAACAATCTAGAGTTAGATCCCAAAATATTATCTTGCACCTATCCTATCAACCCCTATTTTCTCCCACTGATAACTTCCTTGCTTATCATTGTTACGATTGTCAGTAGTCAATAGCTTTAGAGTCTTAGTTAATTTTAGTAATTAATTATATAAATCTCAACTGTTGATTCTCCTAGATAGCAATCAAGCTAGAAACTATGAAAATCCTGTTTAACACCAATCCCTGTGGATATGATATTTTATTAGACTATCTTTGACTAGCGAGCATAATTTAAATGCGTGTTTCGAGCTCATCAAAATAATCTCATATTTTAGTCCCTTATTGCACTCTAATTCATTACACTTTACTTGTTTTGAGTTTAAATTGGTAGTATTTTGCACATATTTCATATATTTTTGCCTTGTAGGAATGATTCACAGTTATGTAGATGTTGTGGAATTACTTCGAGCTATTTGGAGCTTTGATGTTTGAGTAAAAGCCCAAAGTATTAAGCCGGTATCATTTTCAGGGGTCGAGGATCAATTATGGACGTCAAAAATCATGGAAGAAGCAACAGCTGAAGAAATGTAATAGCGGGACGCACTGGGCGACGCAACAGTGTAATTTTGTGTCAGGAATTGACAAAATATAGAGGCTGGGTCTCTGTGGTTTGACAAGAAAAAGCACTAATGCTATGCACCTTGGTACGCACAGTGCGACGCATGAAAAGAAATAAGTTTGCAAGTTTTCCTATTTCGGCTAGGAAAGGGTGAATTCATTTGGGACCGACCCTATTTGTTATAAATACATGGAAAAGCGTTATTTTCTGAAATTTTGACATACTTTTGACCTAAGGAAGCTGAGAAGGAGTGGGAGGAGTAAAAACACAAGGATTTCATCATTCCTTCCTCACTCAATACCCGAGTTTGGTTTGAATTTATGTTTTCCTATACTTTTATTATATTTGTGATGAATTACTTCATAAATATGGAGTACTTCTCTTTATGGTTTGATGGATTTAGTGTAATGATGATTGTTTGTGAATTATAACTCTAATATTATGTGTTGAAGTGTTTTTGGATGATTTAATTGTTGCATCTATATTCGCTAGTTCATGTAATTGAGAGAGGCATAACTGCTGATATCTTTGCATTATGTTGTTGGTTGAGTTCAATAATTCCTCTTAGTAATCGAGTGAGGCTAGTTGAATCATTTATTAAACCTAGTTAGGAGGATAATCGAAAGAGATTTTTCTAAAGACCAATCCACTACGTATTGTTGCATATCTTCACGTGCTTAAATTGGATCATCTCGTGAGGTTAATACTCAATCGAGTAAGGAGTTTCTACTTAATATTGGAAGTAATAATTGAGTGAATTTGAGAGACTCACTTGAACATTAGAAATGAATTATCTAGAGTTAGATCCCAAACACTTATCTTGCACCTATCCTATCGACCCCTATTTTCTCCAACTGATAACTTCCTTGCTTATCTTTGTTTCGATTGTTATTAGTCAATAGCTTTAGAATCTTAATAAATATTAGTCATTAATCATATAAATCTCAATTGTTGATTTCCATGGATAGCAATCAAGCTAGAAATTATGTGTGACGACCCGGCCAGTCGTCTCATGAGTTACCGCTCCGTTTCCCCCATTTCTGCTTCATTATGCTTTGTTATCCGTGTTTTATGTGATCGAGTTGAGTAGTTTTCTTTAGGAATGGATTTGGTAAGAAATGGCACCTAGTCTCTTTTAAGAAGGTTTAAATAGGAAAAGTCAACTGGATGTTGACTTATGAGTTAGAGGGCTTGGATGTGAGTTCTGATGGTTCGATTAGCTTCTGGAGGTGATTTATGACTTAGGAGTGTTATCGGAATTGGTTTTGGAGGTCCGGTGTAGAATTAGGCTTAAATTGGTGGAGTTAGTATTTTGGCGATTTCCGGTTGTTAGGCGAGATTTTCATCCGAGGGTCGGAATGGAATTCTGAGAGGTAGTGTAGCTTCGTATGGTGATTTTGGACTTAGGCGTATGTCCGGATTTGAAATTGGAAGTCCGTTGAAAATTCAACACATTTTGACCAAGGAGTTGACTTTTTGATATCGGGGTCGGAATCCAGTTATGAAAAACTTCATAGGTCCGCTATGTCATTTATAACTTGTGTGCAAAATTTGATGTCAATCCGACTCGATTTGATAGGTTTCGGCATCGAATGTAGAAATTAGAATTTATTAATTTCATTAGGCTTGAATTGGGTATCATTCGTGTTTTTTGCATTGTTGGATGTGATTTGAGGACTCGACTAAGTCCGTAATATGTTTTAGGACTTGTTGGTATATCCGGACGGGGTCCCGAATTACTGGGGTGCGTTTCGGAGTAGTTTCGGACCATTTCTATCCATTTTCTTACTGCTGGTGCATCGCAGAAATTTCTGCTTCACAGAGCTTATTTTGAGAGCTTATATGTCACAATCTATAAGGAATTTGGAAATTATCAAAACATGAAAGTTGTAGCCCTTTGCGTCTAGTTTCAGGAAATAACTCGAAGCCTGGTACTGCTGTTGTTTTCCCGGCAATATGCATAGCAGAAATTTCTGTTTCATAGGACCGACTTTGGAAACTTATATCTCGTAATCTGTAAGGAATTTGGAGATGGTCCAAAAATGAAAATTGTAGCCCTTTAAATCTAGTTTCCAGAAATATAAACCATTCATCATTTGGACATTATTACCAAAAGTTACGATAGATTAACCGAAGCCTAGTACTGCTGTTGTTTTCCAGGCAGTGTGCATAGCAGAAATTTCTACTGCACAGGACCGATTTTGGAAGCTTATATCTCGCAATATATAAGAAAATATGAGATGATCAAAGCATGAAAGTTGTAGCCCTTTGAATCTAGTTTCCAGAAAGATATACCATTTATCATTTGGAAATTTGTACAGAAAGTTATGCTCGATTCACTGAAAGCTGGTACTGCAATTTTCTTCCTGGAAATAGGAGCCAACTCGCATTTCACACATGCGACTTGCATAGAAAGAATGTTTTTAAGCCTTCTTGTTCGCGATTTTGGGTATATTTTCGCCCATAGTTGCTCATTTTTGGAGGTTCTTGAAGGAAATTGACGAGAGATTCAAGGAGAATCGATTGGAGGTAAGAATTTCGGACCTAAAACTTGTTTATATTGTGAAATCCATCTAGAAAATCATTGAAGTCTTGCTACAAATGGAAGAAATAGGGCTTGGGATTTTGAAATTTTAATTGGCTATTTGGAGGACCATTTGGGGTCGGATTGGAGAAATTTTGATATGTACGAACTCGTTGGGAGATAAGGAACCCATTGATGTGAAAATTTCTGAGCTTCGAGAAGTGGGCCCGGGGTCCAGATTTTGCTAATTTCAGAATTTTTGGTATTTTTTGATTGTTTTCGCTTGGGCTTTGTCCCCTCAGCATATTGTGACGTATTCGTTATGATTTTGGATAGATTCGACATGCGTGGAGGCCAACTCGAGGGGCAAAGGTGTCGCGGGCTAGGGATTTAGCCGGTTCGAGATGAGTAGTGATTGTAAATGATGTTCTGAGGGTTTGAATACCCGGATTGTACATCGTAGTGCTATATTGAGGTGAGACACGCGCTTGATGATGAGCGTGGGCTATATTAGACATAAATATTATTTTGATGATATTTTTGGGCTGAGAACTACTATTTTACTATTATTTTCTTTTAAAGCTGGAAATGTTCCTTTATCATCTCTCAAAATAAAAATTGTTCCATTCAAACTCGGCCATACAAAAACAACTTAGTCTATAATTTTCAAGATGGGACTTGACCAAGAAACTGGTAATCCCGTGCCATGATCTTCTCTAAGCCACAAGAGTACTGGCGGTGGTAGATTCATACATCCAGACTGGTGGAAGCTTCTTGGTTTTCTTATAGTAGCGAGCAAGTCGATGAATCCTGCTCTCGACGAGAATCAATCTAAACTTGGAAACCTTGTATTTCCTATTTCATTCAAGATGCTTCCTGATGGCCACTGCTTTCTTGATAAGGTGGTAGAGATCCTCGGGAATCTCAGGAGCAAGTCCATGAGCCTTCTGAATTCTAAGAATCTTGCTACCAGTTACACTCTTCACCTGAGCAATTCCATGAGAATCATGAGGAATAACACCAATTTGAGAAGGTGTCAAACCCTTCTTTGCAAACTTGCAGATGTTATCCTCAACATCAGGAGCAGAGATTTTCAGCCAGTTTGGTGGAGTCCTCTTGTATGGAAGAGCTGAAGCTGAAATACCCTTACCTCGACTGTGCATACGACCCATGGTGGCTGTATGGTGGCGTACGGTGGTGTGAGAGTGGCTGACGCGCTCCGGTTGGCTCTGTCAGCGAAACCCTAACGACTATTTTACTATGCCCGAGGGGCTTGTGATTATTTTCTGACTGCTGCGGCCAAGGGCCAGATGTGAGGATATACTGAGTGATATGAAGCCGAGGGCCTGGGATACTTTATATGCCACGAGGTGGCTTGTGATTGATATGAGGCAGAGGGCCTGAGATACTTTATATTGCCATGAGCTGGCTTGACTGATATGAGGCCGAGGGCCTAGATTTGATGCCATGAGGTGGCTTGATATTGCGCTTGGGCCGTATGGGGCCCCTCCCGGAGTCTGTACACCCCCAGTGAGCGCTGGTACCCATTGTGATGTGAGATATAGCCCGAGGGGCTGGTATTGTTCTTAGATTTGAGCCCGAGGGGCGGAATTGTTGATAAGGAAATTTTACTTGATTTCTCACTGATTTACTGTTTTCAAATGATGTTTTATTGCTTCCTTATAGAATGCCTTGTGCTTCACGTGTTTTCTTACTTTCAGTCTTTATTTAAATTTATTACTCACTAGGTCAGAGTACTCACATTACTCCCGACACCATGTGTGCAGATTCAGGCATTGTTGGTTCCGCTCCGGAGTGCTGACTCCTCCCGTCCAAGCGGTGATTCAGAGACTACGAGGTTGATGTTTGCGTCCGCAGCACCGTATTTCCCTTATCTTTTTGTTTCTATGTTCTTCCAACAATTGTGCCAGATATTGAATTTAGTAGACTTGTATCAGGATCCATAGTTGCTCATGACTTGTGACACCCCGGTTTGGGCGATGTCGGGATGGTTTCTTCTATAGTTAGCTATATTTCTACGAATTATTGCTATTAAATCATGCTTATATTGTTTTCATATTAATTAACTGCTTAAAAAGAGATTTTAGTTAAATTGGCTGGCCTTGTCTTCACGAGAGGCGCCATCACGACGGGTTTGGGGTTAGGGTCGTGACAAGTTGGTATCAGAGCCTAGTTTACATAGGTCTCATGAGTCATGAGCGGGTTTAGTAGAGTCTTGCGGGTCGGTGCGGAGACGTCTGTATTTATCCTCGAGAGGTTGTACAACCTTTTAGGAAAAACTTCATATTCTTGAAATTCTTGTCGTGCGAGCTTGTTGATCCGAGCACTAAACTTCTGTTATCCTATTCTCTCACAAATGGTGAGGAAGCGAGCTACCGAACGAGGTGGACGACCACCAGTGCCATCCACTGAGGCCACTAGAGGCCGTGGACGCGGTCGTGGTCGTGGTCGTGGTCGTGGTCGTGGCAGAGGCAGAGCAGCGAGGGCAGCACCAGTTGATCCACCAGCTGCCCCAACTCAGGATTAGGCTCCAACAGCACTAATTCAGGCACAAGCTATACCCATCGTGATTCCGGGTCCTCAGGAGGCCTTCGCTCAGATCTTATCCATTTTCACTAGCCTGGCTCAAGCAGTTTCAGCCGCCACAGCAGCAGCTACTGCATAGGCCGGGGGAGGCAATTAGACCCTTGCTGCTCGCACACCTGAGCAGCTAGTGCAGGGACTTCAGACGCCGGGGGCACCTCCAGCCCAACCGGTTGCACCAGCCCAGGAGTTTGTGGTGCCAGTTATGCCGGATGATGAGCAGCGTCGTCTTGAGAGGTTTGGTAGACTTCATCCTCCGTCATTCAGTGGTGCTGAGGGCGAGGATGCCCAAGGTTTTCTTGATAAGTGTCAGCGGATGCTCCGTACAGCAGGGATTCTTTAGTCTAGTGGTGTGGCATTTACCACCTTTCAGTTTTCTGGAGTTGCCTTCACTTGGTGGGAGGCGTTTGAGAGGCGTAGGCCGGTTGGTGCAGCCCCCCTTACTTGGCAGCAGTTCTCCGCTCTTTTCTTGGAGAAGTATGTGCTGAAGTCCCGCAGAGAGGAGTTGGGTAGACAGTTCGAGCGATTACGATAGGTGGATATGACTGTGTCACAGTATGAGTCGAGGTTTTCTGAGTTGGCTCGTCATGCCGTCTGGATGGTTCCGACAGATCGTGAGAGGATCAGGAGATTTGTTGATGGCCTTAACTATCATCTCCGTATTCTTATGACGAGAGAGAGAGACTTTTGGGTGCTACGTTCGAGGAGGTGGTTGATATCGCTCGCGAGATTGAGACGGTTCGTCTTCAGGAGCGAGAGGAGAGGGAGGCCAAGAGGCCTCGAGGATCGGGCAGTTATAGTGGTACTCCTTCGAGGGGCCAATTTCAGTATGGTAGAGGTCGTTCTTTCAGGCCTGCTCAGTCAGCCCGTCCAGAGTATTGCGGGGCACCTTCAGGTTGTGGTTATCATGGGTCTCAGCAGGGCCAGTCATCACTCAGCGCCCTTTCAGCTCAGAGTTCAGCTCGTGCTCCGTCAACCTAGGGTTCTTTTATGCCGAGTGCATCATCTAGACACTCCTGTGTGAGGGGTTCCCTTCAGTCCTCTTCTCCAGTACCAGGGAGCTGTTATGAGTGTGGCAAGATGGGCCACATGTGGAGGCAGTGTCCTCATCGTGGTGCTAGTTCGTCTCAACAGAGGGGTCAGCCCTTGACTTCTGCTCTAGTTACTTTACCACCCGCCCAGCCAGCTAGGGGTAGAGGTCAGGCAGCCAGGGGTCGCCCCAGAGGGGGAGGTCGATCAGGCGGTGGCCAGGCTCATTTCTATGCTATTCCAGGCAGGACAGATGCCATTGCTTCAGATGCTGTCATTACAGGTATTGTTTCAGTTTGCCACAAAGATGCCTCTGTATTATTTGATCCCGGTTCCACCTATTCTTATGTGTCCTCATATTTTTCTCATTATTTGGGTACGCCCCGGGAGTTTCTTGCTTTACCTGTTTATGTGTTTACCCCGGTAGGCGATACTGTTATTGTAGACCGTGTGTACCGGTCATGTGTGGTGACGATTGGGGGTCTGAAGACACGAGCGGACCTATTGCTATTGAGCATGGTGGATTTTGATGTCATTTTGGGCATGGACTGGTTATCTCCGTGTCGTGCTATTCTAGACTGTCATGCTAAGACAGTCACTTTGGCTATGCCAGGTGTACCGCGGATCGAGTGGCGTGGTGTGACTGATTATGTTCATAGTAGAGTGATATCGTTCTTGAAGGCCCATCATATGATTGGGAACGGTTGCCTTTCATATCTAGCGTTTGTGAGGGATGTTGGAGTTGAGACTCCTAGCATTGATTCTGTTCCAGTTGTGAGGGATTTTCCCGATGTATTTCCTGCAGACCTGCCGGGCATGCCACCGGACAGTGATATTGATTTTGGTATTGACTGGTGCCGGGCACTCCGCCCATTTCTATTTCACCGTATCGTATGGCACCAGCAGAGTTGAAAGAATTAAAGAAGCAGCTTCAGGAACTCCTAGATAAGCGGTTCATTTGGCCTAGTGTGTCACCTTGTGGTGCGCCGGTTCTGTTTGTGAAGAAGAAGGATGGCACAATAAGAGTGTGCATCGATTATAGGCAATTGAACAAGGTAACAATTAAGAACAAGTATCCTTTGCCTCGTGTTGATGATTTATTTGACCAGCTTCAGGAAGCGCAAGTGTTCTCCAAGATTGATCTCCGTTCAGGTTATCTGTGACGACCCGACCAGTCGTCTCATGAGTTACCGCTCCGTTTCCCCCATTTCTTCTTCATTATGCTTCGTTATCCGTGTTTTATGTGATCGAATTGAGTATTTTGCATCGGAGTGGATTTGGTAAGAAATGAGACACCTAGTCTCTTTTAAGAAGGTTTAAGTTGGAAAAGTTAACCGGATGTTGACTTATGATTTAGAGGGCTCGGATGTGAGTTTTGATGGTTCGGTTAGCTTCGGGAGGTCATTTATCACTTTGGTGTGTTATCGGAATTGGTTTTGGAGGTCCGGTGTAGAATTAGGCTTGAATTGGTGGAGTTAGTATTTTGGTGATTTCCGATTGTTAGGCGAGATTTTGATCCGAGGGTCGAAATGGAATTCTGAGAGTTGCTATAGCTTCATATGGTAATTTTGGACTTAGGTGTATGTCCGGATTTGAAATTGGAAGTCCGTAGGACAATTCAACGCATTTTGGCGAATGTTGGAAAATGGAAGATTCTTGGAAAGTTTGACCGAGGAGTTGATATTTTGATATCGGGGTCGGAATCCAGTTCTGAAAATCTTCATAGGTCCGTTATGTCATTTATGACTTTTGTGCAAAATGTGAGGTCAATCAGAATCGATTTGATAGGTTTCGGCATCGAATGTAGAAGTTGAAATTTATTAGTTTCATTAGGCTTGAATTGGGGTATTATTCGTGTTTTTGGCATTGTTGGATGTGATTTGAGGCCTCGACTAAGTCCGTAATATGTTTTATGACTTGTTGATATATCCGGACGGGGTCCCGGATGAGTCGAGCGCGTTTTAGAGTAGTTTCGGACCATTTCTATCCATTTGTTTACTGCTGGTGCATCGCAGAAATTCTGCTGCACAGAGCTTATTTTGGGAGCTTATATCTCGCAATCTATAAGGAATTGTGAAATTATCAAAACGTGGAAGTTGTAGCCCTTTATGTCTAGTTTCAGGAAATATAAACCATTCATCATTTGGACATATATTCAGAAAGTTATAATAGATTAACCGAAGCCTGGTCCTATTGTTGTTTTCCAGGCAGTATGCATAGCAGAAATTTCTGCTGCACAGGACCGACTTTGGAAACTTATATCTCGTAATCTGTAAGGAATTCGGAGATGGTCCTAATAAAAGTTGTAGCCCTTTGAATCTAGTTTCCAGAATTATAAACCATTTATCATTTGGACATTTGTATCTAAAGTTACGATAGATTAACCGAAGCTTGGTACTGCTGCAGTTTTCCAGGCAGTATGCATAGCAGAAATTTCTACTACACAGGACCGACATTTGAAGAATTATATCTCGCAATATATAAGGAATTATGAGATGATCAAAACATAAAAGTTGTAGCGCAATTTTCTTCCTGGATAGATTCGACGTGCGTGAAGGCCAATTTGAGGGGCAAGGGCATCACGGGCTAGGGATTTAGCCGGTTTGAGGTGAGTAGTGATTGTAAATGATGTGCTGAGGTTTTGAACCTCGGACTGTACATCGCAATACTATATGGAGGTGAGACACGCCCTCGATGATGAGCGTGGGGTTGTTTACCACTGGGGATTGTGACTTGGTCCGCGCCGATTGATGATTTTTACCACGTATTTGATTGAAACTTATTTGTTATCATCATGATTTTGGCTGATTGCCATATTTGGGCTTCGTGCCAATTATTTTAATCCTTCAGGGATTTTTATGACTATTTCCTCACTATTTTGACTTATTGCTTGAACTTAGTCATGCTGTTTTTCACTGTTTAACAACTCACCCACTTTTACTCAGTTTTGAGACTTAAATAATATTTTAATGATGTTTTTGGGCTAAGACTACTATTTTACTATGCCCGAGGGGCTTGTGATGATTTTTTGACTGAGTGCGGCCGACGGCCAGATGTGAGGATATACTGAGTGATATGAGGCCGAGGGCCTGAGATACTTTATATGCCACGAGGTGGCTTGTGACTGATATGAGGCCGAGGGCCTACATTTGATGCCACGAGGTGGCTTGATATTGCGCTTGGACCGTAAGGGGCCCCTCCCAGAGTCTGTACACCCCAGTGAGCGCGGGTACCAATTGTGATGTGAGATATTGAACGAGAGGCTGATACTCTTCCATGTTATAGCCCGAGGGGCTGGTATTGTTCTGAGATTTGAGCCTGAGGGGCTGGTACTGTTCTGCGGTATTGCCCGAGGGGCGGAATTGTTGATAAGGAGATTTTACTTGATTTCTCACTGATTTACTGTTTTGAAATGATGTTTTATTGCTTCCTTAGAATGCCTTGTGCGTTACGTGCTTTCTTACTTTCAGTCGTCATTTATATTTATTACTCACTAGGTCGGAGTACTCACATTACTCCCTGCACTATGTGCACAGATTCAGGCGTTGTTGGTTCCGCTCCGGAGTGCCGACTCCTCCCGTCCAGGCGGTGATTTAGAGACTACGAGGTAGCTGTTGGCGTCCGCAGCCCCGTATCTCCCTTGTCTTATCGTTTCCATGTTTATCAAACAGTTGCGCCAGATATTGTATTTAGTAGACTTGTATCAGGATCCATAGTTGCTCATCACTCGTGACACCCCGGTTTGGGCTATGTCGGGATGGTTTCTATTATGGTTAGCTATATTACTGCGAATGATTGCTATTAAATCTTGCTTATATTGTTTTCATGTTAATTAACTACTTAAAATTAGAGTTTGGTTAAATTGGCTAGCCTTGTCTTCACGAGAGGCGCCATCACGACCGGTCGTGACATTATCACCAGTTGAAGATCAGAGATTCAAATATTCTTAAGACTGCTTTGAGGACTAGATATGGTCACTATGAGTTTCTTGTTATGTCTTTCGGGCTACCCAATGCCCCAGCAGCGTTCATACATTTGATGAACAGTGCATTTCGACCTTATCTAGATTCGTTCGTTATTGTATTCATTGATGATATTCTGGTGTACTCGCGTAGTCAGGAAGAGCACGCGGAGCATTTGCGAGTTGTATTGCAGAGATTGAGGGAGGAGAAGCTTTATGCAAAATTCTCTAAGTGTGAGTTTTGGCTCGGTTTAGTTGGGGCATGTAGTGTCCAGCGAGGGTATTCAGGTTGATCAAAGAAGATAGAGGTGGTTCAGAGTTGGCCTAGACCGTCCTCAGCCATAGAGATTCATAGCTTTCTTGGGTTAGCAGGCTATTATCACCAGTTTGTTCAGGGATTCTCATCCATTGCATCGCCCTTGACCAAATTGACTCAGAAGGGTGCTCTATTTGTATGGTCGGACGAGTGTGAGGAGAGCTTTCAGAAGCTCAAGACAGCCTTGACCACAGCTCCAGTATTGGTTTTGCCATCAGCTTCAGGTTCATATAACGTGTATTGTGATGCTTCGAGAGTTGGGATTGGTTGTGTATTGATGCAAGAGGGTAGAGTTATTGCTTATGCTTCTCATCAGTTGAAGCCCCGTGAGAAGAACTACCCGTTTCTTGATTTGGAGCTGGCTGCCATAGTTCATGCATTGAAGATTTGGAGGCATTACTTGTATGGAGTATCTTGTGAGGTATTTACTGATCATCGCAGCCTTCAGTATTTGTTCAAGCAAAAGGATCTTAATTTGAGGCAGCGGAGATGGTTGGAGTTGCTCAGGGATTATGATATCACTATATTGTACCATCCGGGAAAGGCCAATGTGGTGGTCGTTGCTTCTGAGTATGGGGAGTTTGGTATATATTCTAGTTGGGGAGAGACCCCTTGTAGTTGATGTTCAGGCCTTGGCCAATCGGTTTGTGAGATTAGATATCTCGGAACCTACTCGGGTGTTGGCTTGTGTGATCTCTCGGTCTTCCTTATATTATCGCATCAGAGGGCGCCAGTATAACGATCCACATTTGCTTGTCCTTAGGGATGGAGTTCAGCATGATGGTGCCAGAGATGTGACCATCGGCGATGATGATGATGGAGTGTTGAGGATGCAGGGCCGGATTTGTGTGCCCAATGTGGATGGGCTTCGGGAGTTGATTCTGGAGGAGGCCCATAGCTCGCGGTATTCCATTTATCCAGGTGCCGCGAAGATGTATCAGGACTTGAGACAACACTATTGGTGGAGAAGAACGAATAAAGATATTGTGGGATTTGTAGCTCGGTGTCTCAACTAACAGCAGGTAAAATATGAGCATCAGAGACCGGGTGGCTTGCTTCAGCAGATGGCTATTTTCGAGTGGAAGTGGGAGCAGATCATTATGAACTTTGTTGTTAGACTTCCACGGACTTTGAAGAAGTTCGATGCTATTTGGGTGATTGTGGATCGGCCGACCAAGTCCGCGCACTTCATTCCTGTGTGTACTACCTATTCTTCAGAGCGGTTGGCAAGGATTTATATCCAGGAGATTGTTCGGCTGCATGGTGTCCCAGTTTCTATCATTTCAGATAGAGGTACTCAATTTACTTCACAGTTTTGGAGAGCCGTGCAGAGAGGGTTAGGTACTCAGGTGGAGTTGAGCACAGCTTTTCATCCTCAAACGGACGGGCAGTCCGAGTGTACTATTCAGATATTGGAGGACATGTTGCGTGCATGTGTTATTGATTTCGGAGGTTATGGGATGAGTTTCTACTGCTTGCAGAGTTTGCTTATAACAACAGCTACCAGTCGAGTATTCAGATGGCTCCGTATGAGGCTTTGTATGGGAGGTGGTGTAGATCTCCAGTTGGGTGGTTCGAGCGCTACTAGGCTAGGCTATTGGGGACTGATTTGGTTCATGATGCTCTAGAGAAGGTGAAAGTGATTCAGGAGAGGCTTCGTACAACGCAGTCGAGGCAAAAGAGTTATGCTGATAGGAAGGTTCGAGATGTGTCCTACATGGTTGGTGAGAAGGCCTTGCTGAAGGTTTCGCCCATGAAGGGTGTTATGAGATTCGGGAAGAAAGGGAAATTGAGTCCTCGGTTCATTGGGCCGTTTGAGGTGCTTCAGAGGATTGGGGAGGTGGCTTATGAGCTTGCTTTGCCACCAGCTTGTCGAGTGTGCACCCGGTATTTCATGTTTCTATGCTCCGGAATTATATTAGGGATCCGTCTCATGTTTTGGACTTCAGCACGATTCAGTTGGATGATGATTTGACCTATGATGTGGAGCCAGTAGCTATTTTGGGTCGTCAGGTTCGGAAGTTGAGGTCAAAGGATATAGCTTAAGTGAAAGTGCAGTGGAGAGGTCGGCCCGTGGAGGAGGCTACCTGGGAGACCGAGCGGGAGATGCAGAGCAGATATCCTCACCTACTTGAGGCTTCAGGTATGTTTCTTGACTCGTTCGAGGATGAACGCTTGTTTAAGATGGGGAGGACGTGACGACCCGGCCAGTCATCTCATGAGTTACCACTCCGTTTCGCCCCATTTATGCTTCATCATGTTTTGTTATCTGTGTTTTATGTGATCGAGTTGAGTAGTTTGTGTTCGAAGTGGATTTGGTAAGAAATGAGACGCCTAGTCTCTTTTAAGAAGGTTGTAAGTTGGAAAAGTCAACCGGATGTTGACATATGAGTTAGAGGGTTCGGATGTGATTTCCGATGGTTCAGTTAGCTTCGAGAGGTGATTTATGACTTAGGAGTATGATCAGAATTGGTTTTGGAGGTCCAGTATAGAATTAGGCTTGAATTGGTGGAGTTAGTATTTTGGCGATTTCCGGTTGTTACGCGAGATTTTGATCCGAGGGTCGGAATGGAATTCTAAGAGTTGCTATAGCTTTGTATGGTGATTTCAGACTTAGGCGTATGTCCAGATTTGAAATTGGAAGTCCGTAGGACAATTCAACGCATTTTGGCGAATTGTTGAAAAATGGAAGATATTTGGAAAGTTTGACCGAGGAATTGACTTTTGATATCGGGGTCGGAATCCAGATCTGGAAATCTTCATAGCTCCGTTATGTCATTTATGACTTGTGTGCAAAATTTGAGGTCAATCGGACTCGATTTGATAGGTTTCGGCATTGAATGTAGGTTGGAATTTATTAGTTTCATTAGGCTTGAATTGGGGTATTATTCGTGCTTTTAGCATTGTTGGATGTGATTTGAGGCCTCAACTAAGACCATAATATGTTTTAGGACTTTTTGGTATATCCTTACGGGGTCCCGCATTACTAAGGTGCATTTCGGAGTAGTTTCGGATCATTTCAATCCATTTTTTTACTGCTGGTGCATAGCAGAAATTTCTGCTGCACAGAGCTTATTTTGGGAGCTTATATCTCGCAATCTATAAGGAATTTGGAAATTATCGAAACATGGAAGTTGTAGCCTTTGCGTTTAGTTACAGGAAATATAAACCATTCATCATTTGGACATATATAAAGAAAGTTACGATAGATTAACCAAAGCCTGGTACTGCTGTTGTTTTCCAGGCAGTGTGCATAGCAGAAATTTCTGCTGCACAGGACTGACTTTGGAAACTTATATCTCGTAATCTGTAAGGAATTTGGAGATGGTCTAAAAATGAAAGTTGTAGCCCTTTGAATCTAGTTTCCAGAAATATAGACCATTTATCATTTGGAAATTTGTATCAAAAGTTACGATAGATTAACTGAAGCCTGGTACTGCTGTTGTTTTCCAGGCAATGTGCATAGCAGAAATTTCTGCTGCACAGGACCGAATTTAGAAACTTATATCTCGCAATGTATAAGGAATTATGAGATGATCAAAACATGAAAGTTTTAGCCCTTTGAATCCTGTATCCAGAAAGATAAACCATTTATCATTTGGACATTTGTACAGAAAGTTATGATCGGTTTACCAAAGTTTGGTACTACCATTTTCTTCCTGGAAGTAGGTGCCAACTCGCATTTCACACATGCGACTTGTGTAGGCAGAATGTTTTTAAGCCTTCTTGTCAACGATTTTGGGTATATTTTCACCCATAGTTGCTCATTTTTGGAGGTTCTTGAAGGACATTAATGAGGGATTCAATGACTGAGATACTTTATATACGCCACGAAGTGGCTTGCCTGATATGAGGCCGAGGGCCTGAGATACTTTATATACGCCACTAATTGGCTTGACCGACATGAGGCCGAGGGTCTACATTTGATGCCACGAGGTGGCTTGATATTGCGCTTGGGCCGTAAGGGGCCCCTCCCCGAGTCTGTACACCCCCAGTGAGCGCGGGTACCCATTGTGATGTGAGATATAGCCCGAGGGGCTTATATTGTAATAGGTGATACCCCGAGGGGCTGATATTGTTCCATGTGATAGCCCGAGGGGCCGGTATTGTTATGAGATTTTAGCCCGAGGGGCTGGTACTGTCCTGCGATATTGACCGAGGGGCGAAATTGTTGATAAGGAGATTTTGCTTGATTTCTGACTGATTTACTGTTTTCTAATGATGTTTTATTGCTTCCTTATAGAATGAATTGTGCTTTACGTGTTTTCTTACTTTCAATCGTTATTTATATTTATTACTCACTGGGTCGGAGTACTCACATTACTCCCTGCACCATGTGTGCAGATTCAAGCGTTGTTGGTTCCGCTCCGGAGTGCTGACTCCTCCTGTCCAAGCGGTGATTCAGAGACTAAGAGGTAGTTTTTGGCGTCCGCAACCCCGTATCTCCCTTATCTTATTGTTTCTATGTTCTTCCAACAGTTGTGCCAGATATTGTATTTAGTATACTTGTATCAGGATCCATAGTTGCTCATGACTTGTGACACCCCGGTTTGGGCGGTGTCGGGATGATTTCTATTATGGTTAGCTATATTTTCGCGAATTATTGCTATTAAATCATGCTTATATTATTTTCATGTTAATTAACTGCTTAAAATGAGATATTGGTTAAATTGACTGGCCTTGTCTTCACGAGAGGCGCCATCTCGACCGAGTTCGAGGTTAGGGTCGTGACACTACGAAACTACTATTTAACTCCAATCTTTGTGGATACGATAATATATTATACTATCTTTGACTAGTGAGCATAATTTAAGTGTGTGTTTCGAGCTCGTCAAAATAATCCCGTATTTTAGTTGCCTATTGCGCTCTAATTCATTGCACTTTATTTGTTTTGAGCTTTAATTGGTAGTATTTTGCACTTATTGCATATTTTTTGGCCTTGCAGGAATGATTCATAGTTTTGTAGATTTTATGGAATTAACTCGAGCTATTTGGAGCTTTGAAGTTTGAGTAAAATTCCAAAGGATTAAATCGGTATCGTGTTAGGGGGCCGAGGATCACTTCTAGACGTCAAAAATCAAGGAAGAAGCAACAGCTGAAGAAATGCACTAGTGCGACACACTAGAGATGCAGCAGTGTAATTTTGTGTTAGGATATGAAAAAGTTTAGAGGCTGGTTTTATGTGGTCCGAAAAGATAAAGAACTAATGCTTTGCGCCCTACTACGCACAATGCGACGCATGAAAAGCAATAAGTATGCAAGTTTTTCTATTTCGGCTAGGAAAGAGTGATTTCATTTGGGCCCGACCCTACTTGGTATAGATACCTGGAAAACGTTATTTTTTGTACTTTTGACATACTTTTGACCTAAGGAAGCTAAGAAGGAGCGGGAGGAGCAAGAGCACAAGGATTTCATCATTCCTTCCTCACTCAAGACCCGAGTTAGGTTTGAATTTATGTTTTCCTATATTTTAATTATATTTGTGATGAATTAATTCATATCTATGGAGTATTTGTATTTATGGTTTGATGGATTTTGTGTATTGATGATTGCTTGTGACTTGAACTCTAATATTATGTGTCGAAGTGTTTTTGGATGATTTAATTGTTGCATCTGTATTCACTAGTTCATGTAATCGAGAGAGGTAAACTGGTGATATCTTTGTATTATATTGTTGGTTGAGTTCATTATTTCCTCTTAGTAATCAAAAGAGGCTCGTTGAATCATTGATTAAACCTTGTTAGGAAGATAATCGAAAGAGATTTTTCTAAAGACCATCCACTACGTATTCTTGCATATCTACACGTGAGGTAAAGACTTAATCGAGAGAGGAGTTTCTACTTAATGTTTGAACTAATAATTGAGTGAATTCGAGAGACTCACTTGAACATTAGAAGTGAATTATCTAGAGTTAGATCCCAAACACTTATCTTGCACCTATCCTATCAACCCCTATTTTCTCCCACTGATAACTTCCTTGCTTATCTTTGTTCCGATTGTCATTAGTCAATAGCTTTGGACTCTTAGTTAATTTTATTTGTTAATGATATAAATATCAATTGTTAATTCTTCTTGATAGCAATCAAGCTAGAAACTACGAAAATACTATTTAACTCCAATCCATGTGGATACGATATTATATAATATTGTCTTTGACTAGAAAGCATAATTTAACTTTGTGTTTCAAGCTCGTCAATATAATCCCATATTTATTTGCTTATTGCACTCTAATTCACTGCACTTTACATTGTTTGATTCTAATCGGTAGTATTTTTCACTTATTACATATTTTATGCCTTGTTGGAATAATTTCGAGTTATGCAGATGTTGTGGAACTAATTCGAGCTATTGGATCTTTGAAATCTGAGTAAAATCCTAAAGGATTAAGATGGGATTGTGTTCTGGGGTCGAGGATCACTTCTGGACGTCAAAAATCAAGGAAGAAGCAATAGCTGAAGAAATGTAATAGTGGGACGCACTGGGCGACGCAACAGTATAATTTTGTGTTAGGAATTGACAAAGTATTGAGGCTGGGTTTCTGTGTTCTGACAAGAAAGAGCACTAATGCAATGCACCTTGCTACACACAGTGCGACGCATGAAAAACAATAAGTTTGCAAGTTTTCCTATTTCGGCTATGAAAGGGTGATTTCATTTGGGACCAACCCTATTTGGTATAAATACATGGAAAAGCATTATTTGTGGACGTTTGACATACTTTTGACCTAAGGAAGCTAAGAAGGAGTGGGAGGAGTAAAAGCACAAGGATTTCATCATTCCTTCCTCACTCAAGACCCGAATTTGGTTTGAATTTATGCTGTCCTATACATTTTCTATATTTGTCATGAATTACACCACAACAATGGAGTAGTTCTCTTTAGGGTTTGATGGACTTTTAGTATATGATGATTGTTTGTCGATTATAAGTCTAGTTTTTTGTGTTGAAGTATTTTGGATCATTTAACTATTACATCTATATTCACTAGTTCATGTAATCGAGAGAGGCATAATTTATGATATATTTGCATTATATTGTCGGTTGAGTTCATTAACTCCTCTTAGTAGTCGAAAAACGCTAGTTTAATCATTGATTAAACCTAGTTAGAAGAATAATCGAAAAAGATTTTTCTAAAGACCAATCCACTATTTATTCTTGCATATCTTCACATACTTAAACTGGTTCATCTCCTGAGGTTGAGACTTAACCGAGAGAGGCGTTTCTACTAAACATTTGAACTAATAATTAAGTGAATTCGAGTGACTCACTTGAATATTAGAAGGGAATAATCTAGAGTTAGATCCCAAAATATTATCTTGAACCTATCCTATCAACCCCTATTTTCTCCCACTGATAACTTCCTTGCTTATCATTGTTTCGATGGTCAATAGTCAATAGCTTTAGACTTTTAGTTAATTTTAGTTATTAATTATATAAATCTCTGTTGTTGATTTTCCTAGATAGCAATCAAGCTCGAAACTATGACAATCCTGTTTAACACCAGGCCCTGTGGATACGATATTTTATTATACTATCTTTGACTAGCGAGCAATTTATGTGCGTTATTTTCTGGACTTTTAACCTAAGGAAGCTAAGAAGGAGTGGGAGGAGTAAAAACACAAGGATTTCATCATTCCTTCCTCACTCAAGACCCGAGTTTGGTTTGGATTTATCTTTTCCTATACTTTATTATATTTGTGATGAATTACTTCATATCTATGAAGTATTTGTCTTTATGGTTTGATGGATTTTGTGTATTGATGATTATAACAACGGGCATATAACTCTTTGTTTGTTTCTCTATCGTTCTCTATTCCATATCGTATTGTTCTCAACCCTAAAGGTTTAATCATGAAAGGAGGTAATCAAAGGCTAAATTTGATAACAAGCTCGGCGTTAAGAAGGAAGCTCCCCAGACTAAAAAGGAGACGCAGGCTGCCAAGGATCCAAACAAGCCTAAGAGGCCAGCAAGTGCTTTCTTTGTGTTCATGGAGGACTTCAGAAAGCAGTACAAGGAAAAACATCCAAACAACCAATCTGTAGCTACTATTGGTAAAGCTGGTGGAGACAAGTGGAAACATTTGGCAGATGTTGAGAAAGCCCCTTACATAGCAAAGGCAGAGAAAAGGAAGGCTGAATACATAAAGAACATGGATGCTTATAACAGGCGACAGGCTGGTGAAGCTGAAGAGGAGGAATCTGACAAGTCCAAGTCTGAGGTTGACGAGGAAGAAGGAAGTGGCGAGGAGGAGGAAGATGATGACTAAAGTGTTAGTGGACGAAGAAATTGGTGGAGAAGCTGTGTAATATCTTAGAGATTTCCATATATGAGTTCCTCTTTTTCCTATTAAATACTTGTCTTTTGTTGTTTATCTTTTGGGGTATCTTAGGGTATGGAAAAAGATGGAATTAGAAAAGTGCTGCCTTTTAGCTCAAATGACTGTGCACTTTTTAATTTGATGCTGCAGCTTAATGTTAATTCAGATAGCCCTTAGTTCTATTTTGGCCAGTATATGGAAATCATGTGTTTTGCTAATTAATTAAGTAGCTTCTTGGAAATAAGTTAAAAATAAAATAAAATAAAATACAACCAACAAGGGCAGATAATGGCATGAACATATATGTCATGAGCTGACAAGGCTGTCATGAAGCTACGTATAAGGTGCGACCTGACAAGCTGCCACGAGAGGCTATACAACAAAATTTAGTCGACAAGGAAATCAAAACTGTACATGAGTCGACACACGTTTATGAGCCTCTACAGGAACATAAGTGATGCAACATTGCCTGAATAGAGCCCCGACATACCCATAATGCCTATAACAAAAATGCATACCAAGACCACGGCAAGTCCGGAGAAGGGATCTCGCCAATAACCGCTGAATTGGCAGCCTACTGTGGTGGGGGAGCTTCGCCTACCTGTCTATCAGGACTTGCAGCATGACATGCAGCGTCCACAAATAAAAGGACGCCAGTACGGATAAAGTACTGAGTATGTATGGCAGGAAAGCATAAGCAAGAACAATAATGTAAAAAGGAATAGAGAATATACAACCTGTAACATCTAGGTACCTCTGAGGGCTACTGACATGAATGCATGATGCATATATATATACACACATAAACTTTTAAAACATACGCCTCTGTGGGCATCATTATCATCATGTCGTACCCGACCCTAATAGCCTCGGTAAAAATGTACCCCGCCATCATAAGGCTCGGTAGAATCATACCCGGTCATGTGGAGCTCGGTAATACCCAACTGATCCGTGGTTGCACAATAGGTGCCATACCCAGCCGACTATAGCGCGGCTCGGTAGAGTAAAATAGATACATATATATGATGCGTGCTGGACTCATTGGAATCACAGTTTGAACCTTTCGGACTGACGTAAGGTTGGTATCCTCCGTACACATTATTAGGACTAAATCCTCATCAAGAATCTTATAAGAATCAGGAAGTACCAGCAACATTGATAACATAATAAAAAGAGAAGTAACATCAACATCAATCGTTCCATAAGAAGGGAAACAATGTAAGTACTGCTAGCCTTTAAGAGTGGATTATCTTTGGAAGCTCGTTCATTAATTACGCACAATCAAAGTCGTGCAAAAGAAGGAAAGGGATAGCCTCACATACCTTGTATATACTGCCCAATCTCAAGGTATTAAAATGCAACGACTCCTTAGTCTACAATAAGAGAAATGACACTATGGTTATCGTTTAAGCGTCGGATCTATTATGTATGAAGCGTAACCTATTTTACATGAAACAGACAGAACCTCCCTTATTTATATGAATTCCAACAAGTTAAAACAATCACCAAACAGCCCAAACAGCATCAATAATAACCACATTGAGCCTCCCAAAACAGTCCACCAACCAACAACATTACTACCAAGCCTTTCGACATATATCTCACAAGTTCTAGCTTCAACAACTTAGCCGTAACTTGGATAATCTTAAAAACATATAGGGTAAGAGGTTCCTTACCTTTAAACAGAAATAAAAACTCCAATTTGACCTTAATTGACCATAAAATATACCTCCAATGCTGCCACAAGAACAAGGGAGCGAAGCTAGTAATCAATTAGGGTTTTTCGGCACAAGAATCACCTTAGAAGGCTTGAAATCAGCTAGGTTGATATTAAAACTTGAAGGAGTATTTTACAGAACATAAACAACTTAAAAAACCTCCCACATGAGCTGGAAAAACACAAAACTCAGCAACAACAAGAAGAAAAGGAACTTACTAGCGCCACGGGATTCTCGACACTTGATTAGTGTTGTTTGCCCTTTGTTTTAGTCTTGGATCATGAGAGAACCTTGAGAGGGTGTTCTTAGGTTCTAAGTTCTGCATGTACTAAAAACAAATGACTTAAAACCAGGGTTGAGGCATGTTATATACGTCTACGAGTCTTAACCGCCTATGTGGGCCCCACCGAGAGCTGCTTGGCGCAGTCTCACGAAAAACGTGAATATCTCTTGACTCGGAGATCGTATCGACAAATAGTTTAACGCGTTAGAAACTAGACTCATAAAAATTGAAGTTGATGGGTAGATCACTCCATAATTGCAAGTAAATCGGAGAAAAGCTTAGTGACATTTGACCTGAAGTATGAGTAACATTATGAACGTAAGTTGCGACAACTTTTGTCGACTTTTGTTTCATAACTCGTTTGACTTCAAGACTTATGAAATGGATATTATATGATTCAAATACCTTAATACATAACCTCTTGGTAATATTAATCACATCTAGGTTTACCCAAAAATACGAGTTACAACATCCTTGATTCGTTCAACTTCTAGTACTTGTTAACCAATCTTATACACCCTTGTATCATTTAAGACCAAGAGGACTAAATTCTTATCACCTCAAAGATAATCCCTTCTTGGACCTATGTAGACTAACTTACGGCATAATCTAACATATGCAAATATGGGTTGTAACATCCTCCCCCCCTTAGGAACATTTGTCCTCGAATATAAGGGTTTATGGGGAGTCTAACTCATCGTGGATTTCTGACGGAAATTTCCGACTGAATTTCCTCTATAAAATGGACACTAGCCAAACTTGCAAGCAGTTAAACCCAACCTATGGTCTTACAAGGCTATACAAAGCATTATAGATATGTACATTATCTGCATATCACTATTTTGTATTAAGAAAGAGTATTCTCAAGTTATTGCTTCCCTCATAGAGACGTTTCTCCTTCTAATGCGTCTTGCGTTCCCCCGACATTCTCGTTATCTTCATTCTGGAACAGGTAAGGGTATTTAGACTTCATATCATCTTCTTCTTCCCATGTCATTTCTTTCGTATTATTATTCCTCCGCAATACTTTGATGGAAGATACATCCTTTGTTCTCAGCTTGCGAACTTGTCGATCTAATATAGCCAGTGGTATTCATATGATAGATCCTTTGTAACTTGTACATCTTTGATAGGGATGACCCGAGAAGGGTCTCCAATACATTTCCTCAATATAGATACATGGAATATCGGGTAGACAAATTCCATTTCAGATGGAAATTCTAACTCATAAGCAACCTGTCCAATTCATTGAAGAATTTTGTACGGCCCGATATACCGCGGATTCAGTTTACCCTTCTTCCCAAAATGCATAACACCCTTCATCAGCGAGATCTTCAGGAAAACCCAATCACCAACCTCAAATTCCAAGTCACGATGTTGGACGTCGAAATAAGATTTTTGCCTGCTTGTGCTGCTTTCAGTCGCTCTTGCATCACTTTCACCTTCTCAATGGCTTGGTGAATCAAATCTGGCCCATACAATTCGGTCACACCGACTTCAAACCATCCAACTGGTGATATACATCTCCTCCCGTATAGTGCCTCGTATAGGGCCATTTTAATACTGGAATGGTAGCTATAATTGTAGGCGAATTCTATGAGTGCCAGATGATCATCCCAGTTCCCCTTGAAATCTAAAACACATGCTCGTAGCATATCTTCAAGTGTCCGAATAGAATGTTCTGCCTGTCCGTCAGTCTGCGGATGGAATGTCGTGCAGAGATTCACTTGTGTGCCTAAACCCTTCTGGAAAGACTTCCAAAAGTTAGCTGTAAATTGAGCTCCTCGGTTTGATATAATAGATAATGGCACACTATGAAGCCTAACAATCTCCTTGATATACAATTTCGCATAATCTTTAGCTCTGTAAGTTGTCTTAACTGGCAGAAAATGGGCACATTTTGTAAGTCGATCAGCTATCACCCAGATGGACTCAAACTTATGATAAGAGCGAGGTAATCCCGTAATGAAGTCCATATTAATCACCTCCCATTTCCAAGTCGGAATCTCCATATTCTGAATCAATCCACCGGGTTTCTGATGCTCAATCTTTACTTGTTGACAATTAGGGCACTAGGCTACAAATTATGCAATAGACTTCTTCATGTTATTCCACCAATACTGCTCCTTTATGTCATGATACATCTTTGTCGAACCAGGATGGATGGAATATTGGCACTGATAAATCTGAATCATAATTTTCTCTCGCAATCCTGCTACATTAGGCACACATAATCGGCCCTGATATCTTAGTGCCCCATCTCCTCCAATCTCAAAAGCCATAATTTTACACTGCTGAACGCTCCCTCTCAATCGTACTAAGGTAGGATCTTCATGTTGCTGTGCTTTTACCTCGGTTACTAAAGATGATTCTGACGTATTCTGTATAGTAAGACCTCTGTTATCAAAGTCTAACAATCTAATTCTCATATTGGCTAGCTGATGAAGCTCTTTAGTCAACCCCTATCTACTTGCCTCAATGTGTACTAGGCTTCCCATTGACTTACGACTGAGAGCGTCTGCCACAACCTTGGCTTTACCGGGATGGTACAATATCTCGACATCGTAATCTTTCAGTAATTCAAGCACCTACGCTGCCTCATATTCAACTCCTTCTGCTAGAAGATGTATTGTAAACTTTTGTGATCCATGTAGATGCCAACATGGACACCGTATAAGTAGTGCCGCTAAATCTTCTTCAAAGCATATATTACTGCTGCCAATTCCAAATCATGAGTCGAGTAACTATTTTCATGCTTCTTCAATTATCTTGATATATAAGCAATCACCTTCCCACGTTGCATCAATACGTACCCCAAACCTATATTTGACGCATCACAATATACCACATAACCTTCGGTTCCTTCTGGGAGAGTGAGCACTGGTGCGGATGTCAATCGATTATTTAGCTCCTGAAAACTACGTTCACAAGCATTAGACCACTGGAACTTGGTAGCTTTCCGTGTCAACTAAGTCAATGGGGCTGATATAGAGGAAAACCCTTCTACAAACCTCCTATAATATCCTGCTAGGCCTAGAAAACTGCGGACTTCTGACGGTGTTGTAGGTCATGGCCAATTTTTCACTGTATCGATCTTTTGAATGTCAACACTAATACCCTCATCGGATATCACATGGCCAAGCAATGCTACTGAGTTTAGCCAGAATTCACATTTGGAGAGCTTAGCATACAACTTACGATCCCGAAGGGTCTGTAATACTATCCGCAAGTGGCCCGTATGTTCTGTCTCTGAACGAGAATACACCAGAATGTCATTAATGAATACAATCACGAACACATCGAGATAGGGCCTGAATACACTATTCATGAGATCCATAAAAGCTGTTGGGGCATTTGTTAGCCCAAACGACATTACCAAGAATTGAAAATGCCCATATCTTGTCCGAAAGGCTGTTTTTGGAATATCCTTCTCCTTGACCCTCACCTGATGATATGCCGAACGTAATTCAATCTTGGAAAAATACTTGGCACCCTGGAGTTGGTCAAACAGGTCGACAATCCTTAGAAGTGGATATTTGTTCTTTATGGTAAACTTATTCAACTGTCGATAATCGATACACATCCTTAACGACCCGTCTTTCTTTCGCACGAACAAGATTGGCGTACCCCAAGGTGAAGTGCTAGGCCTAATGAAGCCCTTATCCAGCAAGTCCTTCAACTGCACCTTCAACTGCGCCTTCAACTTTCGCAACTCTGCCAGCGCCATCCTGTATGGAGGGATAGAGATCGGTTGAGTGTTAGGCAACACATCAATGCTAAACTCAATCTCCCTTTCAGGAGGAAGACCTGGGAGTTCATCTAGCAAAACATCTAAAAATTCATTGACCACGGGGATTGATTGTAGAGTAGGCGGCTTCGCCTCCGCATCCCTAACGCGAACGAGAGGATAAATGTAACCCTTTGAGATCATCTTCCTTGCCTTAAGATAGGAAATAAATATACCTTTCGACGTAGCAATGTTCCCCTTCCATTCGATTATAGGTTCACCAGGAAACTGAAACCTAACCATCTTCGTACGACAATCAACATTTGCATAGCATGAGGCCAACCAGTCCATTCCCATTATCACATCGAAATCAACCATTTCTAACTCAAATAAATTCGCTGAGGTTTGACGACTACAAATCATCACTGTACAACTTGTATATACCTTTCTAGCAATCGCTGATTCTCCTATCGGAGTAGATACCACAAGTCGTTTACTTATTAATTCAGGTTTGACGCCAAACTTATTAGCCACAAAGGGTGTAACATATGATAATGTAGATCCCGGATCAATCAATGCATACACATCATAAGAAAACGCAGACAATATACCTGTAATAACATCCGGAGATGACTCGAGATCTTATCGACCTACTAGAGCATATGTTCGATTTTGAGTACCACTCGAACTCAGCACTGCATCTGTACCTCTACCACGACCTCTCGACTGCTGAAAACCCCGTGCTGGAGGTCGAACTGATAAGGAAGGACCAGCCATAGATCCACTCAGCTGAGCCAAACCACCACCTCCACTGTTAGGACAATCCTGCCTCATATGGCCAGGCTGTCCGCAAGAATAGCATGCATCGGAACCTCGACGGCACAGTCCAAAGAAGGCCTTGCCGCACTTATCACAACGAGGTGTTGGGGGTCTCGTCTGACTAGTATCCCTATGATATTGTGAGCCTGATGTCCGCGAACTCTGACCTGAACCAGAATAGGTAAATTGATCATACTGAGGCCTCTGAAAGCGTGGAGGAGCACTAGCTACAGGTGGCGCCAAACTCCTCGAAGACTGGGGCCTGACACTGCCTCTGAAGTCACCAGAATACCCTGCAAATCATGCCCTCTTATGCTGGCCCCTATCCTGCTCCCTGTCTGCTCTTTGCTGGCGCTTACGATCCTTTAGTGTTTGGGCATATGCCTGAATACGGGAAATATCCATGCCCTCTATCAAGGAGGCTGTCGTGCACTCATTTATCAGATGTGGTCCCAATCCGTTCACGAACAGGTGCACCCTATCACTCATCTCGGCCAATATATGGGGAGCATACCTTGCTAAAGAATCAAACTGCATACTATACTCTCGCACACTCATATTACCCGGTCAAAGGTTCAAGAACTTATCAGCTGTAGCTCATCGTATCTCAACTAGCAGGTAGTGACGAAGAAAGGCCTCAGAAAATTCCTTCCATACAGGTGGAGGAGCGTTAGGACCCCTGGATCTTTCCCATCTATCATACCAGAAAACTGCTAAATCCCATAACCGATAAGAAGCCAACTCTACTGCCTCCCTATCACTAGCATGCATAACCCGCAGTGTACGATGAACCTGATCAATAAGAGTCTATGGGTCCTCCTTGGGGTCTGATCCGGTAAACACTTGAGGGTCTAGATTAATAAAATCACGAACTCTCGCACTAACCGGTTTATCAGTAGCACCGGTATTCTGCCTCTGAACCTGAGCAGCTATCAAGCTAGTCAACAACTGTACCGCACTCCGCATATCCTGGTCTGTAGTACCAGATGGAGGAACTGGAGATGCTGGGTACCTTCTTATATCCTCTAGAGGAGAAGGAGTAAATGAGGTCTCAGACGGCATCTCACTCTAAGGCTCACTATGGCCTATTCTGGCGGGAGGCACCTAACTGGTACCCTCTCCTGCAGCTGTATCAAGGCGTCTACTAATAACTTGCTTCCTAGTCATGGGCATCGCTGAAAAGAAGATGGTGAATATTAGAGACGAATACTTACGACTCAGCTCTGTGCACGATCTAGATTAAGGAAAAAGGTAACAACCCTAAATGTCATGCAGCCTCCTGATTATAATGTGGCGTGCTACACATCCATATTCAAGACTCTACTAGACACAGCTCATAGACAACCCGTAGGACAGACTTGCTCTGATACCACATTTGTCACGACCCAAACTGGCATGACTGGCACCTGGGCCATACTTGCCGAGCACCAACGCACATTTTATCTAACTTTTGTTATCATCTATAAGGTCCGATGAGACCAGTATAAATGTTGGGCATGAATCGTAAACAACCAACATGGGCAGATAATGGCATGAACATATACGTCATGAGCCGACAAAGCTGTCATGAAGCTACGTATAAGGTGCGAACTGACAAGTTGCCATGACAGACTATACAATAAAAATTAGTCGACAAGGCAATCCAAACTATACATGAGTCGACACATGTTTACGAGCCTCTACAGGAACATAAGTGATGCAGCATTGCCGGAACAGGGCCTCGACATACCTATAATGCCTATAACAAAAATGCATACCAAGGCCGCCACAAGTCCGGAGAAGGGATCTCGCCAATAACCACAGAACTGGCAGCCTACTGTGGTGGGGGAGCTTCGCCTACCTGTCTATCAGGACCTATAGCACGACATGCAGCGTCCATAAATAAAAGGACGTCAGTACGAGTAAAGTACTGAGTATGCAAGGCAGGAAAGCATAAGCAAGAACAATAATATAAATGCGTGATGCATATATATATATATATATATCATTATCATCATTTCGTACGCGGTCCTAATATGCTCGATAAAAACGTACCCGGCCATTATAAGGCTCGGTAGAATCATACCCGGCAACGTGTAGCTCGGTAAAACCCAACTGATCTGTGGTTGCACCATAGGTGCCATACCTGGCCGACTATAGCGTGCTCGGTAGAGTAAAATAGATACATATATATGATGCGTGCTGGACTCATTGGAATCACATTTTGAACCTTTCAGAGTGACGTAAGGTTGGTATCCTCTGTACACATTATTAGGACTAAATCCTCATCAAGAATCTTATAAGAATCAGGAAGTACTAACAACATTGATAACATAAGAATAAGAGAAGTAATATCAACATCAATCATTCCATAAGAAGGGAAATAATGTAAGTACTGCTAGCCTCTAAGAGTGGAATATCTTTGGAAGCTCGTTCATTACATTACGCACAATCAAAGTCGTGCAAACGAAAGAAAGGGATAGCCTCACATACCTTGTATATACTGCCCAATCTCAAGGTATGAAAATGCAACAACTTTTTTGTCTACAATAAGAGAAATGACACTATCGTTATCGTTTAAGCGTTGTAACTATTATGTATCAACCGTAACCTATTTTACGATGAAACGGACCGCACCTCCCCTATTTATATGACTTCCCACAAGTTAAAACAATCACCAAAAAGCCCAAAGAACACCAATAATAATCATATTGAGCCTCCCAAAACAGTCCACCAACCAACAACATTACTAGCAAGCCTTTCCACATATATCTCACAAGTTCTAGCTTCAAGGACTTCACGGTAACTTGGATAATCTTAAATACATGTAGGGTAAGAGGTTCATTACCTTTAAACGGAAAGAACAACTCCTATCTGACCTTAATTGACAACGAAATATCTCTCCAACGCTGCCACAAGAACAAGGGAGCGAAGCTAGCAATCAATTAGGGTTTTTCGGCACTAGAATCACTTTAGAAGGCTTGAAATCACCTAGGTTGATATTAAAACTTCAAGGAGTATTTTACAGAACATAAAAAACTTAAAAAACCTCCCACACGAGCTCGAACAACACAAAAATCAGCAACAACAAGAAGAATAAGGAACTTACTAGCGCCACGGGATTCCCGACACTTGATTTGTGTTGTTTGCCCTTTGTTTTAGTCTTGGATCATGAGAGAACCTTGAGAGGGTGTTCTTAGGGTTCTAAGGTCTGCATAAACTGAAAACAAATGACTTAAAACCAGGGTTGAGGCATGTTATATACGTCTACAAGTCTTAACCGCCTATGTGGGCCCCACCGAGAGCTGCTTGGCGCAGTCTTGTGAAAACGCGAATATCTCTCGACTCGGAGATCGTATCGACAAACAGTTTAATGCATTAGAAATAGACTATAGAACTTGAATTTGATGGGTATATCACCCCGTAATTGCAAGTAAATTGGGAGAAAAGCTTAGTGACATTTGACCTAAAGTATGAGTAAAATTATGAACGTAAGTTGCGACAACTTTTGTCGACTTTTGTTTCATAACTCGTTTGACTTCAAGACTTATGAAATGGATATTATATGATTCAAATACCTTAATACATAACCTCTTGGTAATATTAATCACCTCTAGATTTACCCAAAAATACGAGTTATAACATCCTTGATTCGTTTAACTTCTAGTACTTGTTAACCAATCTTATACACCCTTGTATCATTTAAGACCAATAGGACTAAATTCTTATCATCTCAAAGATAATCTCTTCTCGGACCTATGTAGACTAACTTACGGCGTAAGCTAACATATGCAAATATGGGTTGTAACAAAAGTATTTTTGGATGATTTAATTGTTGCATCTATATTTACTAGTTCATGTAATCGAGAGAGGCATAATTGTTGATATCTTTGCATTATATTGTTGGTTGAGTTCATTAATTCCTCTTAGTAATTGAAAGAGGCTAGTTGAATCATTGATTAAACCTAGTTAGGAGGATAATCGAAAGAGATTTTCCTAAAGACCAATCCACTACGTATTTTTGCATATCTTCACGTGATTAAATTGGTTCATCTCGTGAGGTTAAGACTTAATCGAGAGAGGAGCTTCCACTTAATATTTGAACTAATAATTGAGTGAATTTGAGAGACTCACTTGAACATTAGAAGTGAATTATCTAGAGTTAGATCCCAAACACTTATCTTGTACCTATCCTATCGACCCCTATTTTCTCTAACTGATAACTTCCTTGCTTATCTTTTTTTCAATTGTTATTAGTCAATAGCTTTATACTCTTAGTTAATTTTAGTTCTTAATCATATAAATCTCAATTGTTGATTTTCCTGGATAGCAATCAAGCTAGAAACTTCGAAAATACTATTTAACTCCAATCCCTATGGATACGATAATATATTATACTATCTTTGACTAGTGCGCATAATTTAAGTGTCTGTTTCCATCTCGTCAAAATAATCCCATATTTTAGTTGCCTAATGCGCTCTCACTTTACTTGTTTTGAGCTTTAATTGGTAGTATTTTGCATTTATTTCATACTTTTTGGCCTTGTAGGAATGATTAACAGTTATGTAGATGTTGTGGAATTAATTCGAGCAATTTGGAGCTTTAAAGTTTGAGAAAAAGCCCAAAGGATTAAATTGGTATCGTGTTAAGGGGTCGAGGATCACTTCTGGACATCAAAAATCAAGGAAGAAGCAACAACTGAAGAAATGTACTAGTGGGACGCACTGGGCGACGCAACAGTGTAATTTTGTGTTAGGAATTGACAAAGTATAGAGGCTGGGTTTCTGTGGTCTGACAAGAAAAAGCACTAATGCTTTGTGCCCTGCTACGCACAGTGCGACGCATGAAAAGCAATAAGTTTGCAAGTTTTCCTATTTCAGCTAGGAAAGGGTGATTTCATTTGCGCCCGACCCTATTTGGTATAAGTACATGGAAAACGTTATTTTTTGTACTTTTGACATAATTTAGACCTAAGGAAGCTAAGAAGGAGTGGGAGGAGAAAAAGCACAAGGATTTCATCATTCCTTCCACACTCAAGACCCGAGTTAGGTTTCAATTTATGTTTACCTATACTTTAATTATATTTGTGATGAATTACTTCATATCTATGAAGTATTTGTCTTTATGGTTTGATGGATTTTTTGTATTAATGATTGTTTGTGAATTATAACTCTAATATTATGTGTTGAAGTGTTTTTGGATGATTTAATTGTTGCATCTGTATTCACTAGCACATGTAATCGAGAGAGGCATAACTAAACCTAGTTAGGAGGATAATCGAAAGAGATTTTCCTAAAGACCAATCCACAACGTATTCTTGCATATCTTCACGTGCTTAAATTAATTCATCTCGTTAGGTAAAGACTTAGTCGAGAGAGGAGTTTCTACTTATTGTTTGAACTAATAATTGAGTGAATTCGAGAGACTCACTTGAACTGTAAAAGTGAATTATCTAGAGTTAGATCCCTAACACTTATCTTGAACCTATCCTATCAACCCCTATTTTCTCCCACTGATAACTTCCTAGCTTACCTTTGTTCCGATTGTCATTAGTCAATAGCTTTAGACTCTTAGTTAATTTTATTAGTTAATCATATAAATCTCAATTGTTGATTCTTCTGGATAGCAATCAAGCTAGAAACTACGAAAATACTATTTAACTCCAATCGATGTGGATACATTATTACATAATACTATCTTTGACTAGCGAGCATAATATAAGTGTTTGTTTCAAGCTCGTCAATATAATCCCATATTTTAGTTGCTTACTGCACTCTAATTCACTGCACTTTACAGGGGTTTATTCTAATCTGTTGTATTTTGCACTTACCTTGTTGGAATAATTCCGAGTTATGCCGATGTTGGGGAACTAATTCAAGCTATTGGATCTTTGAAATCTGATTAAAATCCTGAAGGATTATGCGGGGATCGTGTTCGGGGGTCGAGGATAACTTTTGGACGTCAAAAATCAAGGAAGAAGCAATAGCTGAAGAAATGTACTAGTGGGACGCACTGGGCGATGCAACAGTGTAATTTTGTGTCAGGAATTAACAAAGTATTGAGGCTAGGTTTCAGTGGTCTGACAAGAAAAACTACTAATGCTATGCACCTCGCTACACACAGTGCGAAGCATGAAAAGCAATAAGTTTGCAAGTTTTCCTATTTCGGCTAGGAAAGGGCGATTTCATTTGGGACTGACCCTGTTTGGTATAAATACATGTAATATCGTTATTTTCTGGACTTTTGACATACTTTTGACCTAAGGAAGCTAAGAAGGAAAGGGAGGAGTAAAAGCACAAGGATTTCATCATTCCTTCCTCACTCAAGACCCGAATTTGGTTTGATTTATGCTTTCCTATACATTTATTATATTTCTGATGAATTACACCACATCTATGGAGTAGTTCTCTTTAGGGTTTGATGGATTTGGTGTATATGATGATTGTTTGTGGATTATAAGTCTAGTTTTTTGTGTTGAAGTATTTTGGATGATTTAATTGTTGCATCTATATTCACTAGTTCATGTAATCGAGAGAGGCATAATTGCTGATATCTTTGCATTATATTGTTGGTCGATGTCACGACCTGGCTAGTCATCTCATGAGTTACCGCTCCGTTTCCCCCCATTTATGCTTCATTATGCTTCGTTATTCGTATTTAATGTGATCAAGTTGAGTAGTTTGCGTTCGGAGTGGATTTGGTAAGAAATGAGATACCTAGTCTCTTTTAAGAAGGTTTAAGTTGGAAAAGTCAACCGGATGTTGACTTATGAGTTAGAGGACTCGGACATGAGTTCCGATGGTTCGTTTAGCTTCGGGAGGTGATTTATGACTTAGGAGTGTGATCGGAATTGGTTACGGAGGTCCGGTGTAGAATTAGGCTTGAATTGGTGGAGTTAGTATTTTGGCGATTTCCGGTTGTTAGGCGAGATTTTGATCCGAGGGTCGGAATGGAATTCCGAGAGTTGCTATAGCTTCGTATGGTGATTTCGGACTTAGGCGTATGTCCTAATTTGAAATTGGAAGTCCGTAGGACAATTCAACGCATTTTGGTGAATGTTGGAAAATGGAAGATTGTTGAAAAGTTTGACCGAGGAGTTAACTTTTTGATATCAGGGTCGGAATCCAGTTCTCAAAATCGTCATAGGTCCGTTATGTCATTTATTACTTGTGTGCAAAATTTGAGGTCAATCGGACTCGATTTGGTAGGTTTCGGCATCGAATGTAGAAGTTGGAATTTATTAGTTTCATTAGGCTTAAATTGGGTATCATTCGTGTTTTTAGCACTGTTGGATGTGATTTGTGGCCTCGACTAAGTCCGTAATATGTTGTAGGACTTATTGGAATATCCGAACGGGGTCCCGAATGACTCAGGTGCGTTTCGGAGTAGTTTCGGACCATTTCTATCCATTTGTTTATTGCTGGTGCATCGCAGAAATTCTGTTGCATGGAGCTTATTTTGGGAGCTTATATCTCGCAACCTATTAGGAATTTGGAAATTTTAAAAACATGGAAGTTATAGCCCTTTGTGTCTAGTTTCCATAAACATAAACCGTTTATCATTTGGACATTTGTATCAAAAGTTACGATAGATTAACCGAAGCCTGGTACTGCTGCTGTTTTCCAAGCGGTGTGCATAGCAGAAATTTCTGCTGCACAGGACCGACTTTGGGAGCTTATATCTTGCAGTATCTGAGGAATTATGAGATGATCAAAACATGAAAGTTGTATCCTTTTGAATCTAATTTCTAGAAAGATAAATCATTTATCATTTGGACATTTGTACAGAAAGTTATGATTGATCGAAATTGACTGGTGGAGCAATTTCGACAGAATTTTCTGATACACTTTAGAAGCTCATATCTCGGAATATTTAAAGAGTTATATATTGTACAACCTATTAAATGAAAGATCTTCAAGTCTAGTTTCTAAATCTTCAAACCGTTGATCATTTGGATATTTCTACAAGGAGATATGAGCGTTTTAACAGAAGGTATACAGCAAGGGAAAATGGTAAGAGGATGTACAACCTGCACAACGCAAGTACAACTCGATGACGCCTGGGCAGAATGTTTTTATGCCTTCTTGTCCGCGATTTTTGGGTATATTTTCATCCATAGTTGCTCATTTTTGGAGGTTCTTGAAGGAAACTAACGAGAGATTCAAGGAGAATCGATTGGAGGTAAGAATTTCGGACCTAAAACTCGTTTATATTGTGAAATCCACCTAGAAAATCATTGAAGTTTTGCTAAAAATGGAAGAAATAGGGCTTGGGATCTTGAAATTTTAATTGGGTATTTGTGGACCATTTGGGGTCGGATTTGAGAACTTTTGATATGTACGAACTCATTAGGAGATATGGAACTCGTTGATGTAAAAATTTCAGAGCTTCGAGAAGTGGGCCCGGGGCTCGGTTTTGCTAATTTCAGAATTTTTGGTATTTTTCGATTGTTTTCGCTTGGGCTTTGTCCCCTCAGCATATTGTGACGTATTCGTTCTGATTTTGGATAGATTCGACGCGCATGGAGGCCAATTCGAGGGTCAAGGGCGTCGCAGGCTAGGGATTTAGCCGGTTCGAGGTAAGTAGTGATTTTAAATGATGTTCTGAGGGTTTGAAATCTCGGATTGTACATCATAGTGCTATATTGAGGTGAGACACACGCTTGATGATGAGCGTGGGGTTGTTTACTACTGGGGATTGTGACTTGTTCCGTCTCGATTGATGATTTTACCGCGTATTTCACTGAAACTTATTTATTATCATTATGATTTGGGCTGATTGCCATATTTGAGCTTCGTGCCAATTATTTGAACCCTTCGGGGATTTTATCACTGTTTCCTCACTATTTTGGCTTATTATATGAACTCAGTCATGTTGTTTTCCACTGTTTTACAACTCAGCCATTTTTACTCAGTTTTTGAAACTTAAATAATATTTTAATGATGTTTTTGGGCTGAGAACTACTATTTTACTATGCCCGAGGGGCTTGTGATGATTTTCTGATTGAGTGCGGCCAAGGGCCAGATGTGAGGATATATTGAGTGATATGAGGCCGAGGGCCTGAGATACTTTATATGCCATGAGGTGGCTTGTGACTGATATGAGGCCGAGGGCCTGAGATACTTTATATACGCCACGAGGTGGCTTGACTGATATGAGGCCGAGGGCCTAGATTTGATGCCACGAGGTGGCTTGATGTTGCGCTTGGGCTGTAAGAGGCCCCTCCCTAAGTCTGTACACCCCTAGTGAGCGTGGGAACCCATTGTGATGTGAGATATAGCCCGAGGGGCTGATACTGTTCCATGTGATAGCCTGAGGCGCTGGTATTGTTCTGAGATTTGAGCCCGAGGGGCTAGCACTATTTTGTGATATTGCCCGAGGGGCGGAATTGTTGATAAGGAGATTTTACCTGATTTCTTACTGATTTACTGTTTCAAATGATGTTTTATTGCTTCCTTATGGAATTCCTTGTGCTTTACATGCTTTCTTACTTTTAGTCGTTATTTATATTTATTACTCACTGAGTCGGAGTACTCACATTACTCCCTGCACCATGTGTGCAGATTCAGGCGTTGTTGGTTTCGCTTCGGAGTGCCGACTCCTCCCGTCCAGGCGGTGATTCAGAGACTACGAGGTAGTTGTTGGCGTCCGCAGCCCCGTATCTCCCTTATCTTATAGTTTCCATGCTTTTCAAACAGTTGTGCCAGATATTGTATTTAGTATACTTGTATCAGGGTCCATAGTTGCTGATGACTTGTGACACCCCGGTTTGGGCTGTGTCGGGATGATTTCTATAATGGTTAGCTATATTTCCGTGAATGATTGCTATTAAATCATGCTTATATTATTTTCATGTTAATTAACTGCTTAAAATGAAATTTTGGTTAAATTGGTTGGCCTTGCATTATATTGTTGGTTGAGTTCATTAATTCCTCTTAGTAATCGAAAGAGACTAGTTGAATCATTGACTAAACCTAGTTAGGAGAATAATCGAAAGAGATTTTCCTAAAGACCAATCCGCTACGTATTCTTGCATATCTTCACGTGCTTAAATTGGTTCATCTCGTAAGGTTGAGACTTAATCGACAGAGGAGTTTCTACTAAACGTTTGAACTAATACTTGAGTGAATTCGAGAGACTCGCTTGACCATTACAAGTGAATTATCTAGAGTTAGATCCCAAACAATTATCTTGCACCTATCCTACCAACCCTTATTTTCTCCCACTGATAACTTTCTTCTTACCTTTGTTTCGATTGTCATTAGTCAATAGCTGTAGACTCTTAGTTAATTTTAGTTATTAATCATATAAATATCAATTGTTGATTCTCCTGGATAGCAATCAAGCTAGGAACTAGGAAAATATTGTTTAACTCCAATCCTTGTGAATACGATATTATATTGTACTATCTTTGACTAGCGAGCATAATTTATGTGTGTGTTTCAAGCTAGTCAAAATTTGGCGCTATTGCCGAGGATTGGCAATCTATAGTATTTGAAATAGGTTGTAGTGCTAATTCAAGAATAATTATTTTATTTTATATTTCCCTTTTACGTTTGGTGTTCTTGGACTGTGCGCAGGTTACAGGTTAGATTGGTACATGACTCGAGCTTCTGCAAAAGAAGTTCCACCATACGAGCTAGAGATAGAAAAGAAACTACGGTAGCTGAGGAAGGGGAGAAATCCTACCAAGACATCAGAGAAGGTTGGGCTATCCTCAACCAAAGAACTTATGGATGGAATTGGTGAGGATAAAGTAGATTTGGCTGCACGGGATGTTGAGGAAGCAACTATTAGTGATGCGCAGATAATTTATGAAGAAGAGAGGGGTCGGAGAATTGCTCAAAATCAACCTTTACTTGCACACTGGTTTGGAAATATAGCTCCTGTGCCTGGGAGACCACATGTCAATTTTGCTACACCGGTTTACAACTAAGGATTATCAAGTGTAGTACAACCCCCAATTGCAGCAAACAACTTTGAATTGAAGCAAGGGTTGCTTCAAACTCTTCAGAATTACTATGTCTTCAGAGGAAGCCAAACAAAGATCCAAACACACATCTAATGGACTTCGAGGAGATTATGAACACCTTTCAATACAATGGTGTGTCACAAGACGCAATGTATCTAAGGGCATTCCCTTTTTCTCTTAAAGATGATGCAAAGCAGTGGCTTTGAAGCTTACCCACAGGATTAATTAGAACATGGGAAGAGATGACTAGAAAATTCTTTGATAAATATTTCTCCTCAGCTAAGATGGGGAAGTTTAGAAGAAAAATCCATAACTTCTGCCAGAAGGAGAATGAAACTATTTTCTGAAGCATAGGAGAGGTTTAAGGAGATTGTTAGAAAGCATCAACATAGCGGAATTGAACTCTGGATGCAACTCCAGGACTTTTGGGATGGATTGACACCGGCCTCACATAGAACATTGAGCAATACAACTGGAGGCCTGTTGATGAATAAGAATCCAGAGGAGATAGTTATAATTCTTGACGAGTTATCTGAAGATGCTAATAAGTGGCCCTCTGAGAGTGTGGAAAGAAGAAGATCAATTGGTGTTCACCAAGCTGATGCTAGCACATATGTGCAGGTACAACTTGATGCTAAGCCAAAGAGATAACGAAGCTGACCTTAGCCTCGATACAAAATAAACCTCACGCAGCTTGTGATATATGTGGAAGAGGCTACCCTACTCATGAGTTTCAAGCCTCACCTGAGGAAGTAAATGCTATGGGAAAGTACAATTTCAATGCAATGGGTCAGAGGCAACCCGGTTTTTCATGAAGTTCACCTGGATGTATCTGCAAATACTTGGCAACAAAATAACTCTAGTCCCTAAGGACAAGGAGCTCCAGTATACCAGAATCAGCAGAGGCAGCAATTTTAGCCTTAACAACCCATTCAGTCTGGCATAGAAGATGTCATGAAGGCCTTCATTCCGAAAACTGATGAGACGCTTGAAACTTATAACGCAACTATACGGGAACAGGGAGCAGCTATCAAAGAAATAGGTACTGGTTTTCGAAACTTGGAAAGACAGGTTGGGTAGCTAGCAACTCTATTGTCTGAGAGGATTCCAGGAACTCTTCCCGCTTATACTGAGTGAAATCCAAAAGAAACAGTGAATGCTGTGACCTTGAGAAGTGGGCAAGTGTTGAAGGATCGCACCCAATCCAAAAAGACGTTATAATTGCAAAAGAAAGTGAGGAACAGCTGAAAAGTGATGATGACAAGAAGAAGAAAGGCCCAATGAAAACTGAGAAGAATAAGGAAGAAGAATCGAGAATGGAGAAACCTTAAAAAGAGCGAGCATATGCCTGCTTTACCTTTCCCTCAAAAGTTATATAGAGAAAAGCTGGACAAGCAGTTTGAGAAATTTCTAGATGTGCTAAAATTGATTAATGTGAACTTACCATTCACAGAAGTACTCTCACAATTTCTTGCTTACACCAAATTCTTGAAGAAGATCCTGACAAAGAAGAGGAAAATAGAGGGGACCTCAGTGGTCAAGCTTACAGAGCATTGCAGTGCTATATTGCAAAATAAACTCCCACAAAAGTGTGGAGATCCAGGGAGCTGTACTATACCTTGCTCATTACGGACTATAAATTTTGATAAGTCTTTATGTGATTCTGGTGCATCAATTAACTTAATGCCTCTATCTATTGGCATGAAACTGGAGAAGGAGATTGGAGAGATAAGGTCGGTGCTAATATCTTTGCAGCTGGCAGAACAAACAACCTTAATACCCGAGGGGGTAGTGGAAGATGTGTTAGCTTAGGTGGCTAAGATTGTATTTCCATTGGATTTTATAGTGGTGAATATGGAGGAAAAGAAGGAGGTCCCCCTCATCCCAGGAAGATAATTCTTAGCAACGGGTAGAGCAATATTGGATATACACGAGAGAAAACTCATGCTTAGAGTGGGTGAGGAAACTATGACGTTCAAATAGATGTAGAAAAGGGAGAACAAAAAGAAAAATCAGCTGCGAGTATTGAGTGGAAATTGAAGGGGAAGGTAAGTGTGCGATGTACCCCAAGAAGGCTGAGAAGAAGCTGTCTGCATGGATGTGCGCATTAGTTTTAAGGCGAGGAATAGAGCCCGACTTTGACTCATACCCTAACCAGATATTCAGGGATGTTTCCTTTACCTTATGCTTTTTAACTGTGTGTCATGGGGACATGCCGCAATTTAAAGTGTGGGAGGGGGGGGGTTATATGTATGTTGTGTGTATATGTATTAGTTTTGTTTGTTCTGGTAGTTAGAAATAATTGAAAAAGAAACATAAATTTTTTTTTTTAAATTTAAATTTTCGATTTTTCCCGACGATGGATATCATCGACAGGTTTCTTGAGGGATTAAAGTCGAAAGAAAAAAGACTAAAAAAAATTTCTTTTGTAGGTAGTGTAATAATTCCCCCTTGGTTTTCTTTGAGCCGCAGTTCTTTTCCAAGGGTTTTGTTTGAACCGGGTATAGTTAGTTTTTGTTTTGTAAAGTAGTAGAAAACCTTGTGCTATGATTTAAATTGAAGACTATGTCTCTTAACTTTATTATACCTTGAGAATGTTCAGTGCTTTAGTTGTGACGCTTAGGCTCAGTTTTTGACAATTGTATAAGTACTTTAATGTTACACCCCATGTTTTCGTACATAAGAGTGCTTCATAAGTCAATTGATGTAAGCTCAGAAAAATCATCCTTGAAAGTACATAAAGTAAGTTAATCATGTTACCGTGGAGGTTACAAATATTGAGGATCATGGACAACAAGTACAAAGAGGGTTGGAAGGTTCATTATCTTAGGAATTGAAGAAAATAATATTTCGTCGAAAGTCGACAAGTTGAGAATGTTATAACATGTACTTTTAGGGTGATACTAGGGTTATTAACATGATAATGAGGTTATGTTATGAGTTATGTTAGTCTTATGATAGTCGTGTGTTAGGTTTCGAAGTCACGCGAGTTGTGGAACAAAAGTCAATGAAAGTCATCACAAACTACGTTCATAAGCTTTATTGAAATGTGGTTCAAAACCATCTCAGTTATGCCTTATGGAGCTAACAATTATAATTTAATAGAATGATTGAATATCAAGATCCAGCTGGGGTTAGAGTAACCCAAAATGGTGGAATGAGCCAGGGGAGCTATAGTGAAACAAGGTTTTGTTGAAGTTTTTAGAATAATGTGATAGACAGAAATATTAGCAGGAGAATAAGAAGAGAGTAAATGAAGATTTACGAGTAAGGTATGATAATTGGGTGATAAAGGAAAATTAAAATATGACAAGATGAAAGATTCTATAATGAAGTGAAGGAAAAGACAATAGGTGATAGGCCTTGAGACAATAAGAGAGTATAAGTTGGTGACTCCCATGTGACTACCATCAAGCTAAGTTAGACCCCAGGAGTAATAAAAATTTCTATGGGCTAGTAAACAAGAAAAAAATGAACCTGATTTAGGGACTGAAGGATTTGACATCATCGTGAGAATTTTAGAGTTTGTGTTTCGGCAATGATAGAATGGACAACGGAAGAATAACCTTTAAAGGTAATTCAGGAAGATGGTTCCCTAAAGCAAGCACTGTGACCAGAGTTAAACTTAAGGAACTAAGTGTGCCAATTACTCTAGGTGTCACCCTTGCACATAAGAAATTCAGTTATCCCTGGTAGAAATGGGTTACCGCAAGGCGACTAAGAATCAGTGAAGACGTGAAAAAATGCGAAACATGAAGAGGCAAAACATATATATGCAAATCTTCATAGCATTAAATGCTAGTACTCCCCTAAAGGGGGGAAGACGGTGCGATCTGGTATTAAGTCGGAGTTATGTAGTTCAAGTAGCTATGGAATAGTAAAGAAATAATGCGGTAAAAAGGCGAAAGGAATGAGATTGCATTTACTCAGATCATACAGATATATTATAACCCCAGAACATTATTCAAGCACGATGCCGGAGGAGAGGCAGTAAGGGTTCCCGACTAGGATGTTATTGATAAATAAGTGTAAATGGACACTTGATACATCAGGAACCAGTGCGAAAGGCAAGTTAAGACAAAAGACATAACCCAAGGGAGGTTACACAGAATATGAGCATGGACTGACGAGTAGTTAGTAGTTGATCCAGGAAGATCCTAGTTATGGCTAGACAAGAGGTCTCAGATAAATCAACAAATCATGCAAGATAAACGTACTAAAACCCAGCACAGGAAATTCAGCCTCAGAGATATGACATCGTAATCCTTGAGAAATATTCAGATAGGTTGTGGTAGTTAAAGGTATTGTAAGTATTACGGAAATAAAAAAGAGTGCCACTTGGGAGATAGTCAAAGTTTTAGTTCAAAAGTAACCCTACGAGCACAAGGGCGCAGAGGCAAGTAACTAAGGATAATTATAGGAAACTATGTACATCAAAAATTTTGTCGGGTATACGAAAGCCTAGCTAAAGAAATAAGGAAGAAGGCTTCAACATAAGCATCGTGACCTAAAGAAGAAATGATCTTGTAACAGCAGTCTCACTACAACATTGTATGCACTCTGTAACAAAGTGGCACCTGTCCTGACTAAGGAATGAGAAGAAAAATCAAAAGTAATATTCGAGAACATATGAGTTGCACGAAATTCAAATAGGTGTGGGCACTAAGATAAGCCAAGTATTCATGCAACAAGTGGCAGAACGACTAGGAAAAGTAATTGCTTACTTTTAAGAAAGTTGAGAAGGCACGAAAGGAATTATTCGATCAATGACCCAGAGTTAGTAACATTATGAACGCACTTAAGATTTCGGACTATTATCCATGCAACATATATGTTGACATTGCTACAGCTATAGGAGACTCCGGTATAAGTTAAAGAAAGAATTGAGTCCACCTTACAGACAAAGGCTTGAATTGTTAGAGAATTATATTATGGATGTTCCACAGCGCCCATGAAAGGCGAAAGCAATAACTAATACCCTGAGCCGCAAATTGGAAGATTGCTTAAGCTTACTTAAAGGTTGCGAGAGAAGAGGAAACTAAAGAGTTACATCAACTAAGTAAATCAAGAGTCTGACAATTAGATCTGGATAATTATAGATATCATGATTCAGAACATTGCTGAATCACTCTTAATATTAGAGAATGAAAGAGATACTAAAACGACCATATTCTATAACGGCTCTACAATAAAGCCACTTGGAAAAGTACCATCCTCATAAGGAGTTAGTATGAAGCTCTCACTGGATTGTGTATGCACTAGAGGTACTAGTATTATAGTAGAGCTTCAAGTTATGGACGTGAATTCCACCTATGTGGAAGGAAGGTTATGAAAGTGACACAAGATATAATGCAAGGTCTAAAGATAAGAAAGGTAAAGGTAAAGAAGGTAGAGATACAAATGTACAGAAGGTTGTGAATAGTCCATACTTCTGATAGATGGCTAGAAGCGCCATGATTCAGTTTCCACAAATGATAGTGGTATCTTCAGTGACATATTTTCTAGCCTATGGTTTCCAAGTACCGAGAGGTCTAGTTAAGAAAGTAAAGAGCAGTTAGAGACGATGTGATGTCTCGCTTGAAGTTCTAGAATAACATAAGGAAATCTATGGTGATAGCAAGTTAAAGGAAGGTTGCGAGTAGTATAAAGAGATATGTGTAGGTTGCAAGCTAAAGTACAGTAGAGCGACAAGGTTTTAGGTAGAAAGGGGTAAAGATAAGAAAAGGTGAGTGAGAAGGTGATGAGAATAAGTATGTCCTCGGGATTAAACCCATCAAAACAAGAGAGCTGATGGTTTCTGTAAGTTATAAAAAGCTCAATATAGCTTGAATGAACTCATAGGATTTAAGACTAGGGGCATTTAGAAAAGATTGAATGATGTCCTGGTAGTAGAATGAGAGTTTAACTGTGATAAATGATAAGAGGATGACAATTAGGCCTTCGATTGAGTAATAATTCAAAGAGCAGTCATTTCATGAATTGCATGGGATTGCAAAACCCCCATAAGATGAACCACATTTGGATGCTATAACATATGGTTATTGAAGTTTTATATCATTCCAAGATGGATCAGGCAAACAACTGCAAATGTTCCCGATGAGACATTAGCCCTAGTGAAAATGTATTACGTAAGAGGTTTCAAGTTATCAGTGGTATATTATAGATCAACATTAGATGGATAAAAGTTACGAAGTATGAGACGAGATTAGGCCGTCATGCTTAAGATGAATAGTAACGAAGAAGAACTAAATAACTTAGATTTATACATATAGGATAAGTAGCGAGAGAGAAACCTGGAGTTGGGTAGTAAACCTCGGTAATAATAAATCGAAGTAAGTGTTATGGCATAGTATAACCTACCTAGATGTAGTAAATCCATAAGGATAGATATACAAGGCTACGAAACAAGATATAGCAATAGTCGTAAGTTCGACAAAGTACCGAGCAAAGAACTTCAGTACCCCAATATATACCGAGAGGAACAACTTGTCATAGTTATGTAAATATTCCCAAAGTGAGGCCTAAAGATTGGCTAAATGCTGGAGTAAAAAGGATAGAAGAGTTGCATAGGTGCACATACAAGGACAAAGTCATACAAGCTACATGACAGAAGGTCGCAACAGTTACGAGATTGGAAGAATTCTGACAACAAGTCGTGGTGTGAGAAAGAGGCCTAAAGGAGGGAATGCCCTGGCCTTCAGATTTATCCACAGAATAGTTGCCTAGATGGCAAGGACAATATTAAAATATTAGTAACATCTATGGTTTATAAGATTGATAAGCGTATCAGCCAACATTCGAGGACGAATGTTCCAAAGGGGGGAATGATGTTACACCCCATGTTTTCGTACATAAGAGTACTTCATAAGTCAATTGATGTAAGCTCAGAAAAATCATCTTTGGAAGTACATAAAGTAAGTTAATCATGTTGCCGTGGAGGTTACAAATATTGAGGATCATGAACAACAAATACAGAGAGGGTTGAAAGGTTCATTATCTAAGGAATTGAAGAAAATAATGTTTCGTCGAAAGTCGACAAGTTGAGAATGTTATAACATGTACTTTTAGGGTGATACTATGGTTCTTAACATAATAAGGAGGTTTATGTTATGATTTATGTTAGCCGTATGATAGTTTTGTGTTAGGTTCAGGCGAGTTGTGGAACAAAAGTCAATGAAAGCCATCACAAATTACGAGTTAGATACTCTTTGCCTTGACTAATCCTTCTTGGGCAGAAACTAACTATAATAGTAATTGAACAAACAAAATGATTTAAGAGAGTAATAAACTATTTCTTTCTTTCTATTGATGATTCATGTAAAATTGATGTATATTCAAATGGTTCAACTCCCCCTTTATAAGTGGGAAGGTCAAACATCTGGTGAACTACTATACAAGGTAAAAATCTCCGTACAAGGTAAAAATCCCCTGATTTGCTAATTAAATGGTTCTGTTGATTAGTGTCGAGATTCCCGCCGTGATGTTCATCCCATCACGGATTTTCCTATTCTCCGTCATTTAGGTTTTATGATCATCCCTTGGATATTTTCGGAATCAGGCTCAATCTAGGATCACGGGCTCGGTATTCTCGAGGATGGACATTCTGGCTTTGTATTGCGATTCGACGAAGTTCAGGTTCGATCTTCGACCCTACACATTTCGAGCCCGACTTCGACTGTATACATATAGTCCCCTTATTTTTTGGAGAGTAAAGATGAGAAACGATATGAGTGACAAATTCTCATAGTGAACATATGACGCACGTGACATGGAATCGAAAATGTCCCATCAGAAAGGCCAACTTCTCGTTCTGATAAGTGACGGTGAACTTATGACGTACGCGATACGGAAATCGAAAACGTCCTATCAGAAAAACCTTTTACAGCATCAAGTATGTGTCAGTTGGCGTTCAGCCGCTTTGGGATGCAAACCACCATTTTGAGAAGCTATAAGTACCCCCTTTCATCCTTTATATTCAGATGTTTGTGCTTTTTCATAAAATTACATCGCTCTCATCTTCAAAACATTTAGCTTTCTGAAAATACCTCGCAATCTATCTTCATACTATATTTCCCTTGCATCTGTATCTTTAAATTTCTTCATCTACTCAAAATAATGGCGCAGACTTCAAAATCCATTCCCCAGAGACAAACTCCCTCCTTTTCTCAACCTGTTGATGACGTTTCACCTTCTCGTCATTAAGGACCCCACAGCAGAGCCCCCTTTGAAAGAATTCGTACCAACCGGGTGGTCGACCGGGACCGATTTCAAGGTCAATAAAGCCTCCTCGATACCGGGCCGATGTGAGCCGGTCACGAGATATATCTGTTCAATCACCAACAAAGTTCTCAATAAAGTAAAGGAAGACTATAACTGGGTTGGCAAGTGTGTGGTCGTTCGTGCGCCTGAAGAGGCGAGCACTACCCACGTGGAGGGTTTTTTGAGCGTTTACACTTATCCCTTCATGTTGGGCAATTTGGACCCGGTCATTATTGCTTTTTGAAAGAGGTACAAAGTGACCTTGGGCCAAATTCATCCTTCTTTCTAGAGGATAGTCATTCTCCTCCATTTTTTTGCAAGCAAGATCGAGGGGTATCCTTTCACCGTCGATCATCTCATGCAGTTGTACAGTTCCCAACTCTACCGAGGGGGGCTGATAAAACTTGCTCGTTGCACAAGAAAATCCCTTTTCCCAAGCATTGATGAGGATAGGGATCGGGGTTGGTTGGGTCGATTTTTTCGAGTAAAAACATCGGACCTAATCCTGGCCGAAGATATGCCATTTCCTGAGAAATAGAATATGAAGCATAAGTGTGGCCCTGCTTATCAATTTGTTCACCGTTCTCCCTTTCAACCGTTTCCTTATCAATTTCTTATGGCGCAGCTATATCCCAAATGCTGGCTGCAATTCCTCATCTTAAAAAATGAGTCAAAGGGATCGTATCCCAAAGACCATATTCCGAGCGCGCATGGCGCGAAATTTTGAAGGGCCGGTGGGAGGCCCGACTTCATGGTGAGATAAATTACACTCAAGCTTAGTTCCTTATGCTATCGATCTCTAACTTGTTTTACTTTTTCTTTGCAGGTCTATCAAAGGATGTCGAGATGAGACCTACGCCCACAGGTGATGAGGTTCCCAGTGAGCCCCCTGCTTCGAAGCAGGATAAAGAAAAGAAAAGAAAAGAGGCCTCAAGTTCTTCAGACCTCGGAAAGAAGAGACCGAGGAAAAGATTCGCTCGCAAGCCCAAGGGAAGTACTAGTGATCGAGTGTTACCTTCGGACTCGCTACGTTGATTGAGGGACGAGTCCGAGGAGGAAGAAAAAGAGTTCGACCTTGTGGCTAGTGAGCCGCCACAACCTGAGGGGCGAGGGGTCTCCGAACCAGGGGCCAGTGAGACGGACCTTCGCCAAACTGGGGGATCCGAGGTGGAGGAAAGAACTGGGGCTTCCCCTGATACGAGGAGAGCTCCGCTGGGACTCTTAGGTCAAATTGAGATGGTTGATTCGCCCTCTTTCTCCGAATCAACGTTCAATGAGGCCCAAATGGAAAAAGAGCGTTCTTCGGGTGGGGATCATAGATCGAAAGCACGTTTCCGCAGTTTTTTCGATGGTGTGGATTCAGCGTATGTGGAAGATGTTCTTGGGCTCGGTAATTTGGAGGTACCGAGGAAATTTTCATCCACCAATACAAGTGGGATTTCTTTCCATCCGAAATTGGTCGATCAGTTTCCTGCGCCGAACGCTTGCCTTGATAAAAAACGAACCATATCTTTCACCATTCCCGAGGATTCTAGGGTTCTTTCCGCTCCTATCGGGGTGGCTAGTTATCTTCGATGCTTGCTGACCGAGGAAGATGAGGCAAAAATAAACAAAGTGGATGCGTCCTTCCTGTTCAATGAAGCTCAACAGGCGTTGAATCGGGTAATTTCTGATAAGCTCTATTCGATGTCCTTTGTCTTGTACTTTAAAGTTTTAATTAATTGTAACATCCTCCTTTATGCTTGCAGGCCTTGGTACTTCATCATGAAGCATTTTTCCAATTTCGAAAAAAGTCGAGACACTATGAACGGCTCGAAGGGGAGATGACGAATTTCGTGCCGAATTGGAGCTTGCCTGGAAGGATAATGCTGGCTTGGTTGAGCAAATAGAGCAAAAGCTCGATCAGATTAACTATCTTCGATCTGCAATAAGCATGGCTAGAGATGAGGCCGATGACTGGAGGAGCAAGATGGATAGG
>MCJB01020110.1:4678-33940 GCA_002018475.1 Nicotiana obtusifolia
GGGGGGAATTGTTTGGGGTGGTGAAGGTAGCAGCATAAAGGTGTGAATAACACTGAGATAGGGAGTATTGGGGAGAAGTAAAGTGAAGCGAAAAAAATAAAAAACAGAGTAGAAAATTTTGAAATAAAGCGAAAAAATAATGATGTGGCATAAAAACACGGAGGTGGACATGGATGTGTCATCCACATAGGGTATGCGAGATCAGAGGGTTAAAAGAGTTGTTTTAAGCGAGTTAAGGTGTCTGGATGAAACTTTGTAAAATAAAAGGACCGGAATGTCAAAACGGGACAAGTAAAGGTATCTATTAGGCTATTCTTCCATTAGAATTTTGTGGCCAACTGCTTAAAAATATGACAACTGTCAGAATTTTGTGACCTTCACTATAGCTTGCAAAATTAGGCAACTGTCAGAATTTTGACAAATCACCACAAGACTTGCCGAAGAATTTCTGACCAACGTACTTCAAAATTCTAACTAAAGACTATTTGCCCATGACTGTTTTTTACCGGAGTCAAAATTTTATTGATGTCACCAAATAATTCCATTTGTGTTATTCTCCTTCCAAAATCCTAGATCTATTATTTAAATTGTAATCTTGTGATCATTGAATTTCCAATAGAAGGAGAGGGATAACCTCTGGGCAAATTGTTAGATACAACCAGGGACTCTTAACCATTTGTTATTTCTCATGCATTAATTTTTTCTTTTCAGTTTCTAGTTTTACCTTTGGTATCCAAAATAAACTCTCTATATTCATCAAATCTTGCTTATAGTTCTGGTTAAGAGTATCAGATAGATGAGTTGGATCGAGTTTTAACATGTTAAAATTGGTAGAGTCCTGAAGGAGTCATGCCACAAGTCTTTCGAAATTTATTTTTGACAAAGGTTGAGTTAAAGAATAAGGTTAATCTAACCCAAAAAAACCTATTCCAAATTTGGACAAGTTACAATTTGATTGGTTAAAGTAGGTGGCAAATATGTTAGGTGTTTATCCTGATTTTCTTACCATATTTATTTTTCCTATCTCTTGAAGGAAGGACAACAAATTTACCATAATTGAATTTTTCTTTTCCAGAAAAAAATCATAAATCTCCTATATTTGGCTAGTCCTTACTTTTGGAGGAAAATGTTTGTACTTCTATAAATTGAGGATCATTCTTTCTCATTCAGTAGCATCCACAATGTAGCCATAAGGGATTTGAGTCTTGTTTAGGGGGAGAACTTTTTGGAACAATTGTTAGTGTGTCACTTGTGTTTGCCTCTTTGTGAGGTTGTTCTCTCGATATTTTATACTTTTTTTTATATAGTGGAATGCTCATCTCCATCTGTGGATGTAGGTCAATTGACTGAACCACGTTAAATGTTTGTGTCTCTTTTGTTATATTTCTCTTTTGTTGTCTGATTTATCGTTGTTCAAGGTTTACTTTACTAGCTTCCACATGACACCTGATTATTTCGGTCCTAGAATAATAGATGGCGAGTAAACTGTCATGATCCAAAATCCTAACCTGTCGTGACGACGCCTAACACATATACTAAGAAAGACGACAATCACATAACAACTGAGCATTTTAATTAAAAATAATTTAATAAGCTCAAAAACGGACAATATAATAAATATTGAATAAAAACAACTGAAACTCTACTACAACCATCCCAAAATCTAGTGTCAACCGAATACATGAGCTACTAAGCATCAACATTGTAACGATCCGATCGGCCGTTTCGAGATCTAGCGCGTTGTTCGGCGGTTTGAGTCCTTGAGTAGCTTCACTTCATGTATTATGACTTGTACGTGTGGTCGGAATTGAATTCCGGGAAGTTCAAAGTTGATTCGGAAGAAAATTCTCAATTCGGAAGCTTTAAGTTGGAGGAGTTAACTAAGGTTTGACTTTTGAATAAACGACCTCAAAATTAGGATTTGAAAGTTCCAATAGGTCCGTATGATAATTTCGGATGTAGTCGCATGTTTGGGTTGAGTATTGGGTAGTCCGGGAGCATTTCGAAGCTTATTGTTGAAAGTTGGCATTTTGAAAGTTTAGAATTTTATAAGTTTGGTTTGAAGTGTACTTTGATGTTACTGATGTCCGTTTGGGATTTTGAGCCTTGTAATAAGTTCGTATTGTGATTTATGACTTTTGCGTAAAATTTGGCGTCATTGCGAAATATTTAAGTATGAATTGGACGCGTTCATCGAAGTTTGATTGTCTGAAAGTTGAGAGGAGGTTTTCGATCGTCGATTCGTAGTTTTGATGTTGATTGGTGTGCTTTGAGGCCTCGAGCAAGTTCGTGTTGTATTTTGGGACTTCTTGGCGTGATTGGACAGGGTCTCGGGGGCATCGGATGTGTTTCAAGGTGGTTTCGGATCAAGTTTGGCTGAGTTGTTGTTGCTGGTTTGCTGGTGCTGATTTTGTTCTTCGCGAACGCGAAGGGTCTCACGCGTTCGTGAAGAAGGATTATGATTGGAGGCCTTTTTTTTCTATGCGTTCGCGATAAGGCAGTGGCGTTCGCGAAGGTTTGGGCGGTTGTGCTTCGCATTCGCGAAAGAGAACTGGGCCTGGGAGTCTTGGCCTACACGTTTGTGATGATGGTGCCGTGTTCGCAATGGTCAGGCCTGGTAAGGCATCGCGTTCGCGAGACTGTCTTTGCGATCGTGAAGAAGGACTTGGGAGCAGAAGCTGTTTATGCTTCGTGAACGCGAGGGACTTGCTGCGTTCGTGAAGGAGGTCGGACTGGCGGTGTTATTTCAAATCAAGGGTTTGTCTCATTTTCACCTCATTTCTTCCATGAGAGCCGACTTTAGGGAAATTTTGGAGTGCTATTTTCATCATCAATCTTGAGGTAAGTGAATTTCACACTTTGTGAGATAAATACATGGTTTATATGTGAATTTAAGCATGAAACGACGACAACAACAACAACAACAACATACCTAGTAGTCTGGGGATGGTAGTGTATACGCAAACCACCCCTATCTTGTGAGGATAGAGAGGTTGTTTCCAACAGACCCTCGGCTCAGGAAAGCATAAGCACCACATTAATGAAAATATAGACAAGAAGGGACAGTACCAAAAAGCAATATAAAAGCATAATAAAAACAACAAGACAGTAAGGTGATCAACAATGAAAGAAAATAACGGTTAGGCATAAAAACCTACTACCAACAGAAAGTGAGATTGCGTGCCAATACTACTGTTATGAACACTCTAGACTTCCTACTCTACTACCCTAATCCTCAACCTTCCATACCTTCCTATCAAAGGTCATGTCCTCGGTCAACTGAAGTTGTGCCATGTCTTGCCTAATCACCTCTCCCCTCATTTTCTTTGGCCTGCCTCTACCTCTCTGTAACCCCTCCAATGTCAACCTCTCATACCTCCTCACCGGGGCGTCTGTGCTCCTCCTTCTCACATGATCAAACAACCTAAGCTGCTCTTCCCGCATCTTGTCCTCAATAGGGGCCACACCTACCTTGTCGCGAATAACCTCATTTCTGATCCTATCTAACCTGGCGTGCTCGCACATCTATTTCAACATCCTCACCTCTGCTACCTTCATCTTCTGGACATGAGCGATCTTAACCCGCCAACACTCAGCCCCATACAACATCATTGGTCTGACCAGCACTCTATAGAACTTACCCTTAAGTTTCCGTGGCACCTTCTTGTCACACAAAACACCGGAAGCGAGTCTCTATTTCATCCATCCCGCCCTAATACAATGTGTGACATCTTCATCAATCTCACAGTCCCCCTGAATAATAAACCCAAGCTACTTAAAACTCCCTCTCCTAGGATGACCTGCGAGTCCAGCCTCACCTCCCCTTCCCCTCCTTGAGTCTCTCCACTGAACTTACACTCCAAGTATTATGTCTTCCTCCTGCTCAACTTGAAACCTTCAGATTCCAAGGTCTGCCTCCATACCTCTAATTGCGCGTTTACACTATCTCGTATCTCATCAATCAATATAATATCATCTGCAAATAGCATGCATCACGGCACCTCCCCTTGGATGTGGCGCGTCAGTACGTCTATCACCAGAACAAACAAAAAAGGGGCTGAGTGCCGACCCCTGATGCAATGCCATGATAATCGGAAAATGGTCTGAGTCCCCACCCACCGTCCTCACTCGGGTCTTTACTCCATCATACATGTCCTTTATCAACCTAACGTAGGCAATAGGTACACCTCTATCCTCCAAACATCTCCATAAAACCTCAATCGGAACTTTATCGTACGCCTTTTCTAGGTCGATGAACACCATATGCAAGTCCTTCTTTCTCTCCCTATACTGCTCCATCAGTCTTCTAAGAAGGTGGATGGCTTCTGTAGTCGAACGCCCCGACATAAACCCAAATTGGTTTTCGGAAATAGACACACTCCTCCTCACCCTTAGCTCTACCACTCTCTCTCAGACTTTCATAGTATGGCTAAGCAGCTTGATACCTCGATAGTTATTGCAATTTTGTATATCACCCTTGTTCTTCTATACAAACCATCGTGCTCCACCTCTACTCTTTGGGCATCTTCTTCATTCTAAAAATGGCACTAAATAACTAGTAAGCCGCTCCAAGCCTACCTTGCCCGCACTCCTCCAAAACTCCACCGGGATTTCATCCGGCCCGGTCACTTTGCCCCTGCTCATCTTACGCCTAGCCCCCTCAACTTCATCAACTCTAATCCGCCTAAAATACCCAAAGTCACAACGACTCCCAGAGGTTCCACTTCACCCAGTACAATGCTCTTGTCCCCCTCCTCATTCAAGAGACTATGGAAGTAGGTCTGCCATCTCCGACAGATAAGTCCCTCATCCAACAAAACTCTACCTTCTTCGTCCTTGATGCACTTCAATTGGTCCAAGTCATGCACCTTCCTTTCTCGCACCTTGGCTAACCTGAACAACCTCTTATCCCCACCTCTACCCTCGAGTTCCTCATACAAATAATTAAAAGTTGCAGTCTTGGCCGCCGCGACTGCTCGCTTTGCATCTTTCTTAGCCAACTTATAATGCTCCATGTTCGCCCTCGTCTCCTCCTCGTCTACACTTTCCACTAGCTTTAGATATGCTGCTTTCTTGGTTTTCACTTTTCCTTGCACCTCTCTATTCCACCACCAGTCTCCCTTGTGACCACTAGAGTAACCCTTTGAGACCCCTAATACCTCTCTCACGGCTTCCCTAATGCACTGCGCAATCGTGGTCCACATAGCGCTTGCCTCCCCACTACTCCTCCAAGACCCCATAATCACCAACTTGACCCCCAACTCCTGCGCTTTAGCTTCAGTCAAGGTTTCCCATGTGATACTATGTTGGCTATACATTACCCTCTTCCTCCTCTTCCTCGTGAATGGTCCATGACCAGGAGCCTATGAAGGGTCCAGAGGTTCTCACTCGGGATGAACTTGCAATCCGTGCAAAGACCTCTATCGGACTTCCTACAGAGTAAATAATCAATCTGAGTCTCGGCCACCAAACTCCGAAAGGTGACCAAGTGCTCCCTCTTCTTCGGGAAACTCGAGTTTGCTATCACCAAATCAAATGCTCTACCAAAGCCCAGCAGAGACGATCCTCCTCCGTTTCTATCCCCAAAATCAAAGCCACCATGCACATTATCATACCCCCAGACGTTGCTCCAATGTGGCCGTTGAAATCTCCTCATATGAAAAGTTTCTCGGTATGCAGGATACCACGCACCATCTCATCCAAATACTCCCAGAAACGCCTTCTGACTTCCTCATCTAAGTCTGCTTGGGGTTCCTACGCGCTGATTATGTTCAAAGTAAAACCTCCAACAACTAGCTTAAAGTCATCAACCTATTATTCACCCTTCTAATCTCCACCACTAGTTCACGGAGGTTCTTATCAACCAAGATACCAACCCCATTCCTGCCCCCACCCTCTTAGAATACCAAAGTTTGAGACTGCCCACATCTCGCGCCTTATCTCCTACCCACCTAGTCTCTTGTACACAAGCTATATTAATAATCCTTTTCTTGAGAATCTTCACTAATTCTACAGATTTTCCAGTCAAAGTTCCTATGTTCCAAGACCCCACTCTCAGCCTAGTAGCTCCCTTAGCCCTCTTACCCCCCGCACGCCTTCCCTGCCCTGACACCCTCGAGGATAAGACCTTACCCTACCATCATTCACCAAAGCCACTATAATCTAGGAGTCACTACGCAAGCACTATCCCGAAAACAAGCAACGAAATAAAATGAGTTACCGAAATATAATCTACCACTAAAGGTCGCAAAACAGGTGAAGAAATAAAATAAAGGAACTAACGGGAACTATAATCTACAAGTGAAGGTCAGAAAAACAGGTGAAGAAATAAAACAAAAGAACTAAAAGAACTATAATCTATACTAAAGGATAGAAAAACTGGTGAAGAAACAAAACAAAGGAACTAAAGGAACTATAATCTACAATTAAAGGATAGAAAAATAGGTGAAGAAATACAATACAAGAGCTAAAGGGGGCTATAATCTACAATTAAAGGTCACAAAGAAAATGTGCAAAACTAGAATAGAACTACTAGGGGATATATGAAATAAAGATTCAAAATAAAGATCTAAACAGGTAGATAACAATATCAACAAGTAGGCAAAGCTATCACCAATGTAATTAATTTGACAATGCTAGGGCAAATACTAACTAAAGATTTAAGAAGAAAATAGGCAGGCAAGGAGATACAATTACGCTAAAATATCAAACTATTAAAATATCAAGACAAAAGAGAAACAATAGAACCTGGATTGCAGCCCTTGAAATTAATGAAAATCTAACCAGCGGTGATAGATTGCGACAAGCTGGAGCAATACTCTATGTATTTCTCGTTCAAATAGGAAGAAGAAACTTCAAATATTTTTGTGTTTTCTCTGGAATTTAGACCAACCAAGAAATCGGCGAGAATTGATCGGAATAAGAATCAGAATTGGCTAAGAAGTTGAAGAGAAGTTGTCATACCCAGCAAGAATGTGAAGCCTCTCCTCTAAATAATATATCTAGCAATCTTTAGAATGGCGGAAGTAATCAACAAACGAATGTGACTCCTCTCTGTTACAAAATATACCTAAGTAATCGGCGGGAAGTAATCACAAATGCATTTGAAGCCTCTCTTTTACAAAATATAATAAGTAATTGGCGGGAAGTAATCAACTAATAACTTTGAAGTTTTTCTTTTTACAGAATATCAAGAAATCAACAATCTTTGTCTCTATATCAATGTAATGTATGTATTCTCGCCGGCGAATATTTCTCGCGATATTACCGGGGAGTTGACCGGTGATGTTGATCGGAGACCGCCAGAAATTTTTGGTTTGAGGTGAATAGAAGGCATAGTTAAACAAAAAAAAGGGGGACAAAATGAGGGAAAGCAGTGTGAGAAGTGTAGAGAAAGGATTTAAGCATAAAATTTTATGGAAATTGTGAGATTTTAAAAGGAACCTAGAATTTGGTATTTTTGGATTTGGACAATGAAATTGGTCATGGAATTAGTAATAAATTATATATTTGAGTTTGTGATGTTATGGGTAATTTTTATCTTCGAGTTAAAATACGGTTATGTGGGCCCTAGGGTTGACCTTGTTGACTTTTCTAGCGGAATAGGAAATTAATATAAATTTATTAATTATGATGTTGGAGTATATTTTTATTGATTTTCCTGATTGTTTGACTAGTTTCGGATCGATGGGCATCAGTTTGAGGTGTTAGAGAGGTGTGGGAGCCGATTGCGGAACTTCAGAGCAAAGTAAGTCTCCTTTCTAACCTTGTGAGGGAGAAATTACCCCAAAAGTGTTATATTGATTTCATGCTACATGTTGTGGGAGCTAGGCACGTGACGAGTGTCCGTACGTATACTAGAATTCCTATTTATGTCCGGGTAGACTAAGATTCATGCCATGTTTTAATGTACTATTTGAGTTACCCTTGCCTGTTTACTTTATTTCACATTATGACCTGAGATTAGACTTGTGTAGAGTAATAGACTCGCTATTTTAGAAATTGGACTAGCTACTCGATTAACTGTGGAAATTGTGCTTCTCTTACGAATTTCTCCTGCGTTGTGGGTATTGATCGCAAAGTTTTCCTTGAACTTCATACCTCACATATATATTTGTGAGTGGGGTCAAGGACCCGTTAGGCTTCTTATTCTTATGGGATTGGGCCGTTCGCCTCGGCAGGATATCATTGTAACACACTCTTATCGGATTGGGCTTTTTGCCTCGGCAGCTTCATGTATTATATTATTATGGGATCGGGCCGTTCGCCTCGGCAGCTTTTATGTACTATATTCTTATGGGATCATGTCGTTCACCTCAGCAACTTCATGAAATACTCTTATGGGATTGGGTCATCACCTCGGCAGAATTGTGCGTAATATTTGACAAGAAGCCATTGTATCCGTGAGTTTTCCTGGATTTAGTTGTGATGACCTATCTGGTGGGGATGATATTATATATACTCCAGTTAGGCAGGTAACTGACAATTGAGGATTTGTGTTTACTGTTCAGAGTAGGATCATATCATGTATCTATACTTGTTTTCACTGTTTAATTACCATGATTTATATTTGTTTACTTTTTACTGTACTTGATTTGTCAATATCGACCCCTCGTTACTACTTCTCGAGGTTAGGCTAGATACTTACTGGGTACGCGTCGATTACGTACTCATGCTACACTTCTGCACTTATTATGCATGTATATATGTTTCTAGTGGTCCTTTGGGTGTAGAGGTGCAGCTATTGCGAGGACCTTACGGTGAGCTGTATCCCATTTTACGATCCGCAGCATACGGAGTCTATCAGAATTATTTACATTTTCCTGTTTATCTTGTATTCAAGACAGATGTTGTATTGTTGTTTTTACCTACTAGTAGATGCTCATGCGCTTGTGACACCGGGTTTTGGGGGTTCTTAGTGGATGTTCACTACCGTAGTTCACGTTATTATTACTATTATTTCGCTTTATGATTTATTTATATTTGAAAATTTGTAAAGAATAGCACATGTTTCTATGAGTGCCAGATTTTACTTTATTATTTAATGGATTTAATGATTTCAAAAATAATAGAATGAATAATTAAGTTGGTAGTTCACCGTTGGCTTGCCTAACGACGACATTGGGCGCCATCACATCCTATAGTGGATATTGGGTCGTTATAGCTTGGTATCAAAGATTTAGGTTAACTTAGGTCTCATGAGTCATGAGCAAGTTTAGTAGAGTCTTGCAGATCGGTATGGAGACGTCTGTACTTATCTTCGAGAGGCTACAGGACTGCTAGGAGCACTTCCTATAACCCACTGGTAGCAATAACTCTCCGCACAAACATCATAAGGATCGCACGTCCATAAACGAACCTGCAAGAGATAATCCACCTGCCTAGCCTCAAACTGGCATTTTACTATGCCCTACCATGGTCAAAACCACTATGCAATCACTAAATCTTCCCGAGTCTGAACTTGTCAACAAGACATATGAATCTACTTCTTCCCATATATGAACAACATGAAAGATCCCTCAACACTCTCATAACTCAAGACTGTACAACACATCAAAACAGAGTTCAAGCACCCAATAATCCTTTTCCCATCCCAAGCAGATCTTCTAGTCACATCCAAACCATCTGAACATATCTCACCGTCACATAATACTCATCACATAGCTATCCAACCATTCACCGAGCCATAAATCCCACTCCTAGGGACATTACCAAACATATAAGCCCAAAGGCACATGCTGACACAACTGAAACTATCGATCCCAAGTTGCGGTCTATACCTGGCCTCTATCTTCCAGACTGGCCCATCACCAAAACACAAAAAACACATCTCTCACTTCGTCATGGAATCACAAGTCGTCGATGCACAGCTGATACCGAGCGCTTACATAACATACGAGTGAGTGGAAGGAATTCAAAGAGAAATACTTCAAGCTGAATCAATGCCGCACGATAAGGAAAGAAAGATGTGAGGTTTATCCTAGATGCCATGTAGCCTCTTGAAGACAGGTATGGACGTTATCATACTGATTTGCAAGACTCTACTAGACACTTTCTCATGACTCGTAAAACCTATGAACCTAGAGCTTTGATATCAACTTATCACGACCCAAAATTGAACTAGTCACGATGGCACCTTGCCCAACCCACTAGATAAGCCAAGTAACATTCAACACAACTCATATAAGAATAATAAGAGTAAATGAGTAAAATGACTGATTTTCTATACAAACTCCTAAGGAATGGTAGTACAAGTAATGATCTTCTAAGGCTTAGAATTTACAAAGTTGGTACGAAATAAATATACCATCTATTTGAAATATACATAAACAAAATTTCAAAATCTAAAGCTACCAAGGATAAATGGCAGTTATCACCGAAACACAGGTACATCTTCAATGCCAGCTCCTGTCATACACAACAACATCAGCTCCAAGATATGCTCGCAAGGTGCACAAGTGTAGTATGAGTACAACCGACCCCATGTACTCAATAAGTGACAAACCTATCTTCAGATTGAAAGCAGTGACGAGCTCGGAAGAAGGTTCGTGTCCCTCACCAATAAATAACCAATATCAATTCAAAACTGTATAGTGAATACAGAAAAGGTATATAACTCAAAACATATAATGCTCACTTCGTTCACAGATACGGGAAAGTAGACATGCTTTTCAAATATAACAGTCCAAGTCTAAATCTTACCACTGAAACCAATTAAACATGAGTTTATCAAAAGATATGAGTTTTTTTTCCCAATTACAACATTAGATAAGACTTTTTATTTACCAGTTAGCATGAGAAAAATGCATCTCTATGCCTACATGTCAAATATACATGTCAAGTAATCAAAAGTCATGTCATTGTCTAGAATGAGGAAGGTACATCTCTATGACTACATGTCAAATACACATGTCAAATAATCAAAGGTCATGTCACTGTCTAGCATGAGGAAGGTAAATCTTTATGACTACACGTCAAATATACATGTTAAGAACTCAGTCTCATAGTGAAATCATTAAGTACACACAATCTTAGGGACATTCCAGGTTCCTGGCTCAAATGCCCCACTTGATCACACACAATAAATATATGTCAAATCAACAGTATCACCGTGGATCCATCAAAATAACAACACTTGGAACTGTATGGGTTCCTGGTATGACTGCCCATCATCGAGCACGTGCATATAATACTGTGTTTGTGCCCTCTGTTAGTATGTCGGACTCTAGAGGGAGGGATCCTAGCAAAGCGCTAATCATAATTATATAGCCTGAATAGTGAGGCCTGGTGTACGTGTAGCCTCAGATTAGTACAGCTTAGCTCAATGTGGGGCTTGGCGTACACGTCGCCTCAGCATCAATATAACTGTTGCAGCGTGAAACCTGATTTATATATTCATATCAATACGGCTCTATGACCCACATCATTCATCAATCGGCTCAAGTCTCAATATCAATACATCTCATAGAAACACAATCCAACAATATAATGCGGAATATCACAATATGCCTCAAAATGCAGTTCAAACTCGTGTCACGTACAAGGACACCAATAATATGTGCGACAGCAGATCAAAAGTATAAAAAGACAGAGTATAACATGCAAATATAACTATCATAACCGTACACTGTTACTACGGCTAAAGCAAATAGCTTAACATGACAAAAATAGCCCTATCATGTCTCAAACAATTGATCAGGTAGCCTAGGCATGATTTCTAGCATTAATAATATCTCACGTAGTCACATAAATGGAGAAAACATGGTATCAAGAAAGCATGATAGCAAAACAAGGCAAATAATAGCCTAAGAACTACCCGAATCATGAATATCTCGGTGCAGCACTCGCGTCCGTCACCTAGCACGTGCATCACCCCCAACCCATCTCAATTATCATAGTTCTTAGGGATATTTACCCTCAAATCCAAGTTTAGATATTTTACTTACCACAAACAAGCTAAATCAAATACCGATCAAGCCAATCGATACTCTAGAAACGCCATCCCGTGTGAATCAACCTCCGAACGGCTCGAAACTATCCAAAACAAATCAAAAACATCAAATAATGCCATAAAAAATAAACTCAAATGATAAAGGTCGAATCAATAATCCATTCTCAAAGTAAACCAAAAATTCAACCCGGGGTTGCACCTAGAAACCCGACAAAACTCATAAATTCCGATAACCCATTCGAATACCAGTCCAGCCATACTAATTTCACTCAAATCCGACTTTGAATCGATGTTCAAAACTCAATAATTCACTTTAGGAGTGTTTAGACAAATACCCCCAGTTTCTCTTTTAAATTCATCAATCAAATGCCAAAATCGAAAATAGAATCATGAAATATATTCAAATCCGAGTAGAAAGTACTTGCCTCAATCTATGTGGTGAATATCCTCTCCAAAATCGCCCCAATCCGAGCTCCCCAACTCAAAAAGTGATAAAATAACTCAAAGGTCCGAAATAGAGTACTTATAGATCTGCTCCAGGGATACCCTTCGGGAATGCGGAAGAACCCTCGCATTTGTGAAGCACAAACTAGCTGTAGATTTAGAGCTTTGATGTATCAGCTTAGTCAGAGCACCCTTGCCAGTCCGATTATTCTACCGAAAGGACATATTCCCTTCCCCAATTATACATAGCATATTAGCTCACATGTTCATGTATCTTTAATGTTATTAAGCCTTCTCCAAGTGTGAGAGTGCTTAAAATTTCCTTTCCGAGCCACTAGATAAAGTCTTTTGCAATATTTGGCTCTAAGAAAATCCTTGAGTAGAGAGTTTTTGGTTCTAAAGTTCCACTAATTTTTGCAGAGAAAGCACCATAGAAACTTTAAACATATTATCTTTATTGTTGAATAATTTACTACAATGCCATGACTCATCTCATATTTATGTTATTTTATTGAAAAACACCTTATATAGTTCTGTCTTACTAGGATTAAAGAAATATTTGCAGCATAAATTTTATGTTTTGTGCTATGGAGACTTCATGAAAAAAATCGAAAAAACTCGAAAACCCAAAAAACCAGAGATTAAAAAACTCGATTTTTTTTGGTTTATCTAAATCTAGCTCCACCTTCCATCGTAGAGTGGCACAATTCTTTCCATATTATCCGATGTTATTTTTTCTTTTCCTCTAATTCCACCCAAAAGAAGTTACCAATAATTTTCTCCGTCTGATTAATGATGGTCTTAGGAGGTTGGATTACTGAGAGGATGTTTTTACTATTAAGCCAATCTCCTAGGATTTCACCTCTTGGAAGTGTTGGGGCTTTGGCGAGACCTTTACCATATTTATTCTAACAAAAAAATAGTTTAGATATAATGGAAGGGGATATAGACTTGACCTCCCAAAAAGCACAAGATTAACCATCATCACTATTCAAAAATATATGAGAGGGTTTTACTATACATCATCCCTTTCGTGTTAGACTACAAAAAAATCAACTTACAAAAAAAATTAAATTTGTTGTACCTAATTCTGAAACTAGGTAATTGCCATTTGTCTAGTTGAAAATGGCCCTTTTACATTCCGTGAAAGCTATTATAAAGTATAGAAGAAGGCATTGTTTCCCCTAAAGGTTGCGTTCTTGGCAAGCATGTCCGCAACTTGATTGGATTCTCTATAGCAGTGGGTAATGTGAACATCCTTTTGACTCATGAGCTTGATAAATCTTCAATAAGCTTCTTATCTAAGTTTGTTAGTATTTTCAGCTATGAGCATATTGGCTACTATCTGTGAGTCAATCTCTAGAGAGAAGTCACTATATCCTTGTTGAATACACCACTGTATTTCCATGTTTACAACCATTATTTTTGTGCTATTGTTGGTATTGGTTTGTATTGATAGTGAGAAAGCCATTAGCAGATCACCCTTGTCATCTCTAATTGTGCCTCCTATTTCAACCCTTTATATTTCCTTGATAAAACTTTCATCTGTAGTAGCTTTGATCTTGCCAGCATGGTTTTTTTGTCAAGTGGTTTGATTAACAATTATTGTGGGAATCTAAAGTTTCACCTTTTCACAAAAAAGAGGTCAAGGCTATGTCACTTATTGAAAATATCATTATTGTGGCTGATTGAAAGGCCCAGCTAATTGTTGTTTCATTTTCCTGATCAAGAACTTCTTTTATCACCATATCTACATGAGCATCAGCTTTTCCATAGTTCCCAGCTTATGACCAAAGGAATTGCATTAAGTATGAACTTGTTCACATTATTCCTCGCCTTCACTTTTCAACAATTTTTGAAGGCTTTTCTGACAGGCTAATTCTCATGTTTGATACCTCTAGGAGACCCAAAGACATCCCAGAGGTATTTAGCTTAGCCACATCTCCTTCGATGAAGACGTGTTCTATAGTGTCTCTTCTTGGATTATTGCAGCACCTACATACGGCCACATTATGATTACCAAAGTTAGAAATAATTTCATCAAAAGGTAACTTACCAAGATATAATCTCCAAGCTAGGAAGGAGATTTGAAGGGGATATTGCCAAGCCATATGTACCTAGAGCTCTATTCTTATGTCTCCTACTGCTTATCAGTTGACATGCGCTTTTGTTTGTGTACTCTCCATCAACAAAAGCTCTGAAATTGCATAGTCATCTGTATTCTAATCTTCCAATGTCGTTGTCACAAATTTGAGTAGTTTTCTGATAATTGAGTGTGTTTCTCAGCTTCTCAATGTTCCATCTATCATGTCTGATGAACTCCTTTATTGTGGTTATCTTGTTGTGTCTTCTATGGGAAAACTATTTAGTGAATGCACCTTTCTCTGATAAATTGTCCCGCCAAAAAGTATAGTTACTCTCATTTATTTCTCTAGTTTGTCTCTTATTTGAGTTATGTACTTTCAAGCATGTGCGTTTCCTCAAGCCCATTTTTTGGCCATTGGATGATATCTAATACAGTATTGTATTTAGATCTTACGTAAGTGGCTCATAAGGAGTTATGGATTCTAAATCTCCCCGACAATAATACCCATATTGGTAGTTTTGGGTAATCCTCCTCTAGCTAAAATCTGGAGATTCTTTATTTTAAGCCACATATCCATTCTGTCTATTTTAATTGAATGCTTACACCTTACAGTCTTACAATAGTCATCATTAGTAACATCAATAAAGACTATTCAAAAATCATAAGCACCAATTCTAACCTCTCCTTTGAGCAATATTTTTTTCTGCGAAGACGACCTAATACGCTCAATGTTCGGTTGGGTCCTCAAGAACTTCCTAGTGGTTGTGTATTTGCATTCTTCCGCCATTACACCATATTAATCACTTATTTTGAATATGACTGCCTGTATTCCATTCTGTGTAGTGATTATAGCTTTCATATTTGGGTCTCCTAATCTATTTTCTTTGGATGTTGTGGGAGTCATTACAGCTGCTGCATAGTCGCATTTCTAAGGAATTGCTTCCTCAGGGTTGGTCACCGAAACAGGAGGAGCGAGATTTTCTATTGTACACGTCGGAACATTGTCGATCAGCGTCCCCATTTCGTCAACGCATGAGTACCACACTCGGAATAAAGGGTTTTTATGATTATTGGCAGGTTAATAATCATATATATATGTATATGTACATAGAGCTTTAATTTTTTAGAGAGTATTTTTTATCATCATCCTTTCTTTTAGCTTTTTAACTTTTAGTTTTTCATCAACTTTATCTCATAATCTTTGCCATGTGCCTTTGCCAACTATTGGGAGGATGAAGAGAAAGACAAGTCGTAATTAATTCGATCAATACCACTTTCTTCCATCAATTAAGCTTCTAGTATGTCAACTAAGCACCTTTTTGATACCTTACCAACATTTAATTGAAATGGTCGGCCTTCTTCGTACCTATATAGATAGAAGTCCCTAGATATATAACGGAAAACTTGATATGTGAAAAACCTAGTGGCGACTTTAACCTCAGTTTTGAAAGTATCTATAGCTTTAAGATGTATCAAGAAACTAAATTTCCTTGTTCACCATTTGCCTTGAGATCCTTTTATATATTTCAAGCATCTCCACCATCATAGCCAATGATAAAGGATCACCCGGAAAGGAATGAATAATGTCATCTGCATAGCACATATAACTAATAATAGGACCTTTCTTCTCTATCTGAAGAGGGATACAATTATATTGCAATGGGTTATTCATCAAAGTAGGCAAAAGTTCATCTCCTATCACAAATAAGGAGGGAGATAGTTGATTTTCTTGCCTAGTTCCTCTAGTAGACTTAAAGAAGCCATTTCTAGTCCCATTTTTAGTGATGGAATACCAATTGTTGGAAATCAATATGCAGATCATTTCAATCCAATCTTCAGAAAATGCAAGTAGTCTCAGAACATGATTCAGATACTCCGGAGAAACCCTATCATAAGCTTTAGTCATTTCAAGTTTTATAATAATTTGCATTAGGTTTATAATTTTCATGTTATGAACCATCTCTTGTGTTAGGATGATATTCTCAGTAATAGATCTTCCTTTAATATAGCATGTTTATGCATCAAAGGGATCAGTCTGCAGTTCAAAAGTTTAGACAAGATTTTGCAAGAAAAATTACTAAGACTAATTGATCTAAACTTTGTTAACTGGTGTGGTTGATCAACTATTGGAATTAAGATCAAGCAAGAATGGGAAATGAATCTTGAGAGAAACTATCAGTAAGAATTTATACATATATATATATATATATATATATATCTACAGCATTTATGGTAGAATGTGACATATACTCCATCTGGTCCAGGTGAACTATCTGAGTTCGTACTGAATACCACATCCTTAACCTCTTAAATAGTAGGAACTCTACACCGATCTTCATTATCACTAATGGTGGCAAAATAGTTTAAAAATATAATAGTTATTCACCCATATTATCCATTAAAAAATGGGTTGGATAATAAACTTTTTAAAAAGGGTCATTATGGATAAGAACCATATTATCCATTTAACGACCCAGCCGGTCATTTTGAGTATTACAGCCTTATTTCCCCTATATGATGCTTTAAATATGTGTATTTATGATTGCGTGACTTGCGGGGTTGATTGGTGTAGTTTCGGGAGAGTTTTGGATTGATTTAGTACACTTAGTTCTTTGGTTTGAGGCTTAAGTTGTAAGAGTTGTCGGAGTTTAATTTTTATATACACGGCCCCGGAATAGTATTTTGATGATTCTAAGAGCTTCATATGGTAATTTTGGACTTAGGCGTATGTCTGAATTTGAATTTGGAGGTTTCTAGGTTGTTTTGGCTTGAATTGGCGAAAATTGAAGGTTTGGAAGATTGATGATTTGACCGAGGGTTGACTTTGTTGATATGGGATTTAGAATATGGTTCACGAAGTTGGTATAGTTCTCCTGTGTCATTTAAGACTTGCATGCAAAATTTAAGGTCATTCCAAGTTAATTTGACATGGTTTGACATGGTTTTTAGAAGTTGAAAGTTTACTAGTTCAATAGGCTTGAATTGAGGTGTGAGTTTTGTTATTTTGATATTTTTTGGTGTGACTTGAGGCCTCGAGTAGGTTTGTGTATGTCTTAGGACTTGTTGGCATGATTGGACGGGGTCCCAGGGGGCTAGGGTGAGTTTTGGGGTGGTTTCGGATCATTTCTATGTGTTTAGGAGCTGATGATTGCTGGTGTGTCTGTAGTGCTTCATGAATGCGGAGCTAGGCTCGCGATCGTGTAGAGGAACTTCTGGGCAGCAGGCATTTTGTTCCTGATGATCATGTAAGTGGGGTTGCATTCGCGAAGTGTTGTGATTATTGACCTTCACGCTCGTGAGAGGGCCTCACGTTCGCGTAGGGGTGGGGCAGGCTGGGGAACGAGTGGAGCTATGTCTTCATGATCGTGGGACAAGGGATGCGTTCGTGAAGGGATGGGTCGTTGGTGGCTGCAATCACGACAGTGTGTCCGCGTTCGCATAGGGAAGTTTGGAGTGAGATTGTTCTTCGCGATTACGAAGGTATTTTCGCGATCACGATGTGTATACCTTGGCAAATCTATTAATTTCTTTATTTCGAGGGCTTTTGTTATTTTATCATATTTTGAGTTAGTAAGCTCGATTTTAGGTGACTTTGGAGAGAATTTCACGATTTGGATTGGGGCAGGTATTTTTGACTCGAATTTATTTATATTTCATGATTCTAACCTTGAATTTAGCGTTTGTTTGATTAATCAAACTGAGAAAATTGGGGATTTTAGTAAAAACTTTTCTAAAACATAAATTAATGAATTGAAGGTCGATTTGAGGTCGGAATTGTCGGGTTCAGCGGTGCGGGTTCGGGGTTGACTTTTTGAAAAGCTTTATTATTCAAAATCGTTTCTTATGGCTTTTACTTATGATATCAAGTTATTTTAGCTTGATTCGAGCCGTCCGGAGGTTGTTTCACACGGAAAGGGCTTCTTAGAGTATTGATTTAGCTTCTTTGAGGTAAGTATCTTATGTAACCTTGTGTGGGGGAATACCCCAAAGGTGCTAGTCCTGTTATGTTAATTTCTTTGATGAGAAAGTGAGGTGTTCATAAGCTGACGAGCGTGTATACAGGTACTATGTGTGATATTGGTTGGAATAGACTGTATGTTATTAATATGCCTTAATGTGATAATGAACTTTATATGAAACATATCTAGATCCTTTTATGACTATTTGATCATGATCATTACATTGACTTATCCATTGTCATGCTATATTTATTGTATACACCTCTACTTTTATGATTATTGTCATGTCCAGTGCACTGTTCTTAAAAGTTGTGAGCTTATATCATGGTGGAACTTTGATATCATTATTTGCCATATTGTGGCACTTGGTATTATTGTCTTGAGGTGTTGTGGAACTTGCGGAGATGTTGAGAAGATTGATTGGGGGTGTTAGCCCGTTGTTTTTGCCATGTGATTGTGTCTATTGTTGTGCGTATGGGGAGAAATAAGGATGGCGTTATCTCGGGCTACCCACATGGTGAAATAAGGGTGGCTATATGCGCATGTGACGAAATAAGGGTGTCATATCATTTTTATGTGCACATGTAGTGTAATAAGGGTAGCATTGTTGATGATGTTATGTGATATTTTGCAGTGTCCTTATTTTTGTTTTGATTGTGTTGAGACAGGGTTGCTAATTTTATTTTATAATTGTTTCTAAAAGCTTATGTTTTACCCTTATTTCAGTTAATGACTATATCTGACGTGTTATCACATGCCTGACTTCTATTTGATGTCTTGGGATCAAAGATATGCTTATTATTTTAAGTTGTTATGGCACGCTCTAAAGAGATGGTTGTTACTATCTTTCATTATATTTTTGTTATCAGTTTTATTTATATATTCATTGCACAGGTTATTTTTCTAGTGAGTATCAAACGACTTGAACCTCATCACTACTCTACCGAGGTTAGTCTTGATACTTACTGGGTACTGATTGTGATGTACTCAAACTGTGTTTCTACACATTTTTGTGCAGATCTAGGTACTTCGGATCGGGCTGATCGGCCATGAGGCATTTGGTACACCGAAGACTTCAGGGTGTCCCTGCATGATCCGACTGCAGGCCTTAGAGTCACCCTCTTGTTTTATTTCTGTTGTTTATGTATTTCAGACAGTATCATATTTTTGAGATGATCTCGTGTATTCAGTTAGAGCTTGTGACTCTGTAACACCTAGTTTTGGGAACTTATGTTGAGTATTGTGGCTTTGACCTACATTACTCCTATTTCGCATTTATGTTAAATTCTGTTTTTGTTATGTCATGATTTTATTGTTCTAAATAATGTTAAGTGACCGGTTTACCTGGTTTGGAGATTAGGTGTCATCACGACTCCTAAGAAGGAGATCATGACAAGTTGGTACCAAAGCTCTAGGTTCATAGGTTCTATGAGTCACGAGCAAGTTTAGTAGAGTCTTGTGAATTGGTACAGAGATGTCTGTGCTTATCTTCGAGAGGCTATAGAACTATTAAGAAATTTCTCTTCTTTTAATCCTTTTTGTGTGAGTCTATTGATTTCAGAGCTTGAGCTTTTGTGTTTATATTCTCCCATAATTTGTGAGGACTCGCACTACCGGATCAACTGAGTAGACACCTGCACCCCCTGCTAGAGCCGCGAGAGATCGGGGTCAAGCTAGAGGCCGAAAAAGGGCACGTGCTACAGCTAGAACGCCTGCTAGAGCAGCGACTAAGGAGCCACCAGTAGCTCCGGTTGGGGAGCAGGAACCTCGGGTGCCTGTTGCTACTCCTGGACTTTAGGAGACTTTAGCACATTTCCTGAGCATGTTCGGTACCTTGGCTTAGGCGGAATTGATCCCAGTTGCAGCAGCTACTCCTCAGGCTGCGGGAGGAGCCCAAACTCCCAGTGCCCCTATTCTAGAGTAGTGGGCCCATGTTGATCAAGGTTTCGGGTATTATGCCAGTACAACCCGTGATCGCGGTACAGCCTAAGGTCAAGCTTGTGGCATTAGAGGAGGAGCATAGAGACATGAGAGGTTCAAGAAAAACTTTCCTCCTACTTTCAGCGGTGCAGTTTCTGAGGATGCACAGGATTTTCTAGATCAGTGTCACTGTATTCTGCGCACTATGGGCATAGTGGAGGTGAGTGGGGTTGACCTCACTACTTTCTAGCTGAGGGGGTTAGTGTATAGATGGTGGCAGGATTATGAGGAGAGTAGGCCAGTTGATACAACGTCACTTAATTGCGCTTAGTTCTCTGATCTCCTTTTGAGGGAGTTCGTCCCACAGATCCTCAGGGATGCATAGTGCCTAGAGTTTGAGCTGTTGCGATAGGGGACAATGACCATGTCTAAGTATACTATGTGGTTTGCTTAGTTGTCTCGTCATGCACCTACTTTGGTTACCACTACTAAAGAGAGTTTGTAGATTTATTGAGGGACTCACCTACAACCTCAGGTTTGGGATGGCACGGGAGTTAGAGATTGATACTCCATTCCAGTAGGTCGTGGAGATCGGTAGGAGGTTGGAGCATATCCGCGGTCAGGAGAGTGAGGATACGGAGGCTAAGAAGCCTCATAGTTTTGGGGGATTTGAGGGCTCCTACTATTGGGGCAAGCTCCACCATGGCAGAGGTTTTAGTAGTCAACTAGTTTATTCTGCACTTCAGGTTACTCGTGGTGCTCCAGCTAGTCAAGGACCTCAGAGGTACTCATATGGAACAACTTTCTTTCAATGCACTTTCTACATCGGGTTCCTACAATGGCTACTCTAGCCGACTGGGTCAGACTCACTACCAGCAACCACGCTCGTAGAGAGGTTGTTTTGAGTGTGGCGATACTAGGCACATTATGAGGGATTGTCCTGGACTTAGGAGGGGTAGACCTCCGCATGGTACTTAGGCTATGTTTTCTGCTTCGGTTGCTACTCCACCAGTACAGCCAACTAGGGGTGGAGGACACGCGGGTAGAGATCGTGCTAGAGGGGGAGACTAGGACTGTTGTTATGCTTTCCCCGGTGGGATTGAGGCAGTTACATCAGATGCTGTCATCACAGGTGTTGTTTGATCTGTCATAGAGATGCATCTGTTTTATTTAATATAGGTTCCAATTATTCGTATGTGTCATCCTATTTTGCTTCATATTTGGATATATCTCATGATTCTTTAGATACCCCTATTTATGTGTCTACCCCTATTAGGGATTCTATTGTGGTAGACCGTGTTTGTCGATTGTGTTTGGTCATTATGGAGGGTTATGAGACCAGGGTTGACCTTCTATTACTCTATATGGTGGATTTTGATATGATTTTTGGCATGGACTGATTGTCACCATATCACGCTATTTTGGATTGTCACACTAAGACCGTGGCGTTGGCCATGCTGGGGTTACCGAGATTAGAGTGAAGAGGTACATTGGGTCATGTTCCTAGTAGGATGGTGTCCTTTCTGAAGGCACAACAGATGGTTGAGAAGGGGTTCTTGGCATATTTAGCCTTTTTGAGGGATGTCGGTGCTGACACTCCTACTATTGAGTCAGTTCCAATGGTGAGAGATTTTCCAGATATGTTTTCAGCATACCTACCGGGCATGCCACCCGATAGGATATTTGATTTTGGTATTGACTTGGTGTCGGGCACTCGGCCCATCTTTATTCCACCATATCATATGATAGTAGTGGAGTTGAAGGAGTTAAAGGAACTATTACAGAAGTTGCTTGATAAGGGTTTCATCAAGCTTAGCGTGTCACCTTGGGGTGCACCAGTACTATTTGTGAAGAAAAAAGATGGTTCTATGAGGATGTATATTGACTACAGGCAGCAGAACAAGATTACAATCAAGAACAAGTAACCACTACCGCGTATTGATAATTTGTTTGATCAGCTTTAGGGTGCTAAGGTATTCTCGAAGATTAACTTGAGATCAGGGTACCATCAGTTGAAGATCCATGCTTTAGATATTCCGAAGATGGCTTTCAAGACTCGTTATGGTCACTATGAGTTTATGGTGATGTCTTTTGGGCTGACCAATACCCCAAAAACCTTTATGCACTTGATGAATAGCATGTTCCAATCCTATCTTGATTCCTTCATCATTGTATTCATTGATGATATATTGGTGTATTCTTGCAGCCGCGAGGATCATGAGCACCACTTGAGGATCGTGCTCCAAACGTTGAGAGAGAAGAAGCTATATGCTAAATTCTCCAACTGCGAGTTTTGGCTTGATTCAGTGGTGTTCCTAGTCCACGTGGTGTCCAGTGAGGGGATTAAGGTGGATCCGAAGAAGATTGAGGCAATCCAGAGTTGGCCCAAACCATCTTCTGCTATTGAGAGTCGTAGTTTCCTTTGGATTAGCTAGGTATAATCACCGTTTCGTGGAGGGTTTCTCGTCCATCGCAGCTCCTTTTACTAAGCTGACTCAGAAGGGTGCCCATTCAGGTAGTTTGATGAGTATGAGGAGAGCATTCAGAAGCTTAAGACTGCCTTGACTAACAACTCCACTTCTGGTTTTGCCTTCAGTATCGGGTCTTATACAGTCTATTGTGATTCTTCACGGATTGGCATCGGGTGTGTGTTTGTGCAGGAGGGTTGAGTGATGTTTATGCTTCACGTCAGTTGAAACCCCATGAGAAGAACTACCCAGTACATGATTTGGAGTTGGCAGCCATTGTTCACGCGTTGAATATTTGGAGGCACTATCTCTACGGTGTATCTTGTGAGGTGTTCATGGATCATAGGAGTTTACAGCACCAATTCAAGCAAAAGGATCTAAACTTGAGACAATGTAGGTGGCTAATACTACTAAAGGACTATGATATCACATTTCTTTATCATCTCGAGAAAGCCAATATGGTGGCCGATGCTTTGACTAGGAAGGCTGAGAGCATGGGTAGTCTTGCTATTATTCCAGTTGGGGAGAGACCGTTAGCTTGATGTTCAAGCTTTGTCCAAAAATTTTATGAGGTTGGATGTTTAGGAGGCTAGCCGAGTTCTTGCTTGCGTGATTTCACGGTCTTCTTTGTTTGAGCGCATTAAGGCACGTTAGTATGATGATCCCCACTTGCTTGTCCTTAAGAACATGATTCAGCACGGTGATGCCAAAGAGGTTACTATTGGGGATGATGGGGTGTTGATGTAGGGCCGGATCTGTATTCCGAATGTGGATGGGCTGCGTGAATTGATACTTGAAGAGGCCCATAGTTCACAGTATTCCATTCATCTGGGTACTGCGAAGATGTACCAAAACTTAAGACAACATTATTGGTGGCGGAGGATGAAAAAGGATATTGTTGAGTATGTTGCTTGGTGTTTGAATTGTTAGCTAGTAAAGTAAGGGAATCAGAGACTGAGTGGTTTTGCTTCAGAGGCTTGATATTTCGGAGTGGAATTCGGAGTGTATCACTATGAATTTTGTAGGTAGACTTCCATAGACCTTGAGAGATTCGATGCTGTGTGGGTTATTGTGGACAGACTAACCAAGTCTGCAAACTTCATTCCAGTCATGACTACTCACTATTTAAAGCAGCTGGCTCAGATTTATATTTGGGAGAGTGTTCGCCTTCATGGTGTGCCGGTGTCTATTATCTAGGATCGAGGCATGCAATTCATATTTGGAGAGCCGTGCAGCAATAGTTGGGCACACAGGTCGAGTTGAGTACGACATTTCATCCCCATACAAACTGACAGTCCAAGTGCACTATTCTGATATTGGAGGACATGTTACGTGCATGTATTATTGATTTTGGGAGTTCATGGGATCAGGTTCTACCACTCGCAAAGTTCACCTACAACAATAGCTATTAGTCGAGCATCCAGGTGGCTCCTTACGAGGCCTTATATTGTAGGCGATGTCGTACTCCGCTTGGTTGGTTTGAGCTTGGGGAGGCTAGATTGTTGGGTACTGACTTGGTCCGTGATGCTTTGGAGAAGGTGAAGTTGATTCAGGAGCGGTTTCGTACAACGCAGTCCGGTAGAAGAGCTATGCCGATCAGAGGGCTCGTGATGTGTCATTCATGGTGAGTGAGAGGGTTCTGCTCAGATTTTTGCCCATAAAAGGTGTGATGAGGTTTGGAAAGAGGGGCAAGTTGAGCCCTCGGTATATTAGCCCTTTTCAGACTCTTGAGAGAGTGGATGCCGTGGCCTACAAAATTGCTTTGCCACCCAGCTTATCTGGATTCCACCTGGTGTTCCATGTTTTCATACTCCGAAAGTATTATGGTGATCCGTCACATGTGTTAGATTTTAGCTTAGTGCGATTGGACAAGGATTTGACCTTTGTTGAGAAGCAGGTGGCTATTTTGGATAGGCAGGTAAGGAAGTTGAGGTCGAAGAGCATTGCATCAGTGAAGGTTCATTGGAGAGGTCAACCAGTCGAGGAGGCGGCTTAGGAGATCGAGCATGATTTGCTGAGTCGATATCCTCACCTTTTTGGCACTTTAGGTATATCACTATACTCGTTCGAGGATGAACGTTTGTTCAATAGGGGAAGAATGTAACGACCTGACCGGTTGTTTTGAGTATTGCAGACCCGTTTCCCCCATTTGATGATTTACATATGTATATTTATGGTTACATGACTTGTAGGGTTGATTGGTGTAGTTTCGGCAGATTTTTGGATTGATTTGGGAAACTTAGTCTTTTGGTTGGATGTATAAGTATAAGAGTTGTCTGGAGTTTGTCTTTTATGTAGACGACTCCGGAATGGTGTTTTGATGATTTCAATAGCTTCGTATGGTAATTTTGGACTTAGGCGTGTGTCTGGATTTGGATTTGGAGACTTCTAGGTTATTTTGGCTTGAATTGGCAAAAGTCTGAAAGTTGAAGGTTTGGAAGACTGATAGGTTTGACCGAGGTTGACTTTCTTGATGTCGGGTTCGGAATGTGGTTCCGAGAGTTGGTATAGGTCCATTGTGTTATTTAAGACTTGCATGCAAAATTTGAGGTCATTCCTAGTTAATTTGACATGGTTCGGTATGAGTTTTAGAAGTTGAAAGTTCACTAGTTCATTAGGCTTGAATTTAGGTGCAATTTGTATTTTTGAAGTTGTTTGTGTGATTTGAGGCCACGAGTAGGTTCTTGTTACGTTTTCGGACTTGTTGTCCTGATTGGACGAGGTCCCGGGGGGCTTGAATGACTTCCGGGATGGTGGATCATTTCTATGCATTTGGCAGCTGGTGATTGTTGCTGTGTCTGCAGTGCTTCGTGATCACGGAGCTAGGCTCGCGATCGTGTAGAGGAACTTCTGGACAGCAGGCATTTTGTTCCTCGTGATTGCGTAAGCGGTGTCACATTCGTGGAGTGTTGTGACTGTTGATCTTCTCGTTCGTGAGAGGGCCTCATGTTCGTGTAGGGTTGATACAGTCTGGGGAAGGAGTGGAGCTATGCCTTCGCGATCACGGAACATGGGATGCATTCGGGAAGAGTTGGGTCGTTCGTATATCTGACTCGGATTTTTTTATATTTTATGATTCTAACCTTGAATTTAGCGATTGTTTGACGAATCAAATTGAGAAAATTGGAGATTTTCGTAAAACTTTTTATAAAACATAAATTGATGATTTCAAGGTCGATTTGAGGTCGGAATTGGATGAAATTGGTATGGTAGGACGCGTATGTGAATGGATGTTCGGAATTTGAGTTTTATCGGGTTCCGTGGTACAAGTCCGGGGTTTGACTTATTGATTTTAGTTAAAGATCGAAGCTTTATTATTCAAAATCATTTCCTATTGCTTTTATTTATGATATTAAGTTATTTTTGCAAGATTCGAGCCGTCCAGAGGTTGTTTCACACGAGAAGGACTTCTTAGAGTATTGATTTAGCTTCTTTGAGGTAAATATCTTGCCTAACCTTGTGTGGGAGAATACCCCTTAGGTGCTAGTCCTGTTATGTTGATTTCTATAATGTGAAAGTAACGCGTACATCGGGAGACGAGTGTGTATACGAGTACTATGTGTGATTTTGAACAGAATAGACCGTAGGCTATTAATATGCGTTAATGTGATAATGAACTTTGTATGAAACATGTTGAGATTCTTTTATGGCTATTTTATCATGATGATTACATTGACTTAGCCATTGTCATGCTATATTTATTGTACACCCCTCCGCTTTTATGATTATTGTTATGTCCATGTGCACTACTGTTGAAAGTTGTGAGCTTACATCATCGCGGGACTTTATATCTTTGTTTGCGATATTGTGGCACTTGGTATTATTGTTTTGAGGGGTTGTGGCACTTGTGGACATGTTGAGCAGATTGACTCGAGGTGTCAGCATGAGGTTTTTGCCGTGCGATTGTGCCTATTGTTGTGCGCGTAGGGCGAAAAAAGGGTAGCGTTATCTCGGGATGCCCACGTGGTGAAATAAGGGTGGCTATATGCGCATGTGGCGAAATAAGGGTGGCATATCCTTTTTATGTGCACATGCAGTGCAATAAGGGTGGAATTGTTGATGATGGTATGTGATATTCGGGATGTCCTTATTGTTCTTGTGATTGTGTTGAGACGGGGTTGCTAATTTTATTTCATAATTGTTTCTTAAAGCTTTTCTTTTACCCTTATTTGAGTTAATGACTGCATTAGACGTGTTATCACATGTGTCACCTCTGTTTGATGTTTTGGGATCAAAGATGGGATTATTATTTTGAGTTGTAAAGCACACTTGATCCACGTCCAATCAGCACTCAATAATGAGTTGAAACGGTTGTTGCAATTACACCCAACTAGAGTTGGGGTCGAATTACTCAGGGAGTTTATGTGTTGAGGTAGATACTTAAAGAGAGAACATGAAATAAATAAATTATACTTCCAAACAAAAGGTGATTGCTATCCAATAGGAATTAAACTAAGTAATAGCAACTAGAGAGAAAGTAAATTTTTTTTTGATGTTTTCATCAATTGAGGAAAGTCCTAGGGATGTAACCTTCACCTAGGTGCAGACCTAATGGGTATACTAAGTTAATGCTTATTTTGTAGATCAGGGTGTATTATAACTCTCAATTCTAAAGTACCAACTCAATATCTCTCGGTTATAGTGTGGTTATGCCAAAATTGGCTTTCTCAAGTTCAATTAGGTAGCAATCCAAGCAATTGATATGAGTCCAAGTCGGATTTTCCCTATCTCTAGTTCAAACCCTTTAATCAAACTAGCCAAAACCTTAACTAGCACAATCTCTTGTTAGCCAAGTTTTCCTAGACTAGGTTCCTCTTTCTCAAGTAAGAACTAAGTCAAATAGGCATGAATCAATATTTACAATCATTAATTCTAGATATAATCCATAAACAAGGCTAAAAAACAAATACCCAATTATAAACACACATTAAAATTAACCCTAGATAAAATCTAGCTACTCATTCTAGAAAGCATAGAAAACAAAGTAGAAGAAGTAATTAAAGTCATAAACTACAATTAATTGATAAAAGTAATGGGTCTTCTCCACTTTTGATTACAAATTTCCGAAAAAGGTAAAATATAACCGCTACAGCTGCTAGGAATATAAAATTTGCCCTAAAAAAGTATTTCTCATCTATTTATAGTGTCCAGAAATTTGCTGACAAAAATACCCTTCGAGAGGTTCTGCGGCCGCACAATTCCATGTGCGGACTGCACCTTTTCTTCTGCTCTTGCATGAGGAGTATATCTGCGGCTGTATAATTCCATCTGCGGCTGCACTTCAGCTTCTGCGATCGCATATTTTTATTGCGGACCCCATTTCCACAGGGCTTCACACTTGGTCTTTTTGCACCTTCTCTGAACTTTTCAAACCTTGTCAGTGCAACCAGCTTTTGTGGCCGCACAATTTGGTGTCCAGACCGCGCTTTTACAAAACTCCTCTAAGGCTTCAAGGCTTCTTCTGCGGCCGCACCTCTATTTCTGCGAACCGCATAATCTGCTGTGGACCGCACTTCTGCTTGCAGTTCTCCTTTTTGCCTTGTTGAGCTGGAATACTCCTTTTTGAGTTATATTTCTTCATTGAGCTCCCAACCTCCAACATGCCTGAAATTCACATAATTTCATCAAATTTGAAAACAAAAATCACCACTTTCGGACCAAAACTAAAGCAAGAAGGTACTAATAAGTGGTTAAAATCCACACTTATCAACTCCCCAAACTTAAGTCTTTGCTTGTTCTCAAGTAAATAGATTAGTTCCTTGCCTCCTTTAAGTGAAAAGTCATTTCAAAGAGTCAATATTAAGTCATTCATACTCATTCAGAACCAAAAATTACCCACAATACTCATGCATTTTTAACAAGGTGAGAAAACATATTTGCGTGCTTATAACTTTAGTGTGACATTTGAGCTTCAAGAATTGACTTCACTCATCAAGGACTCTTGTTTTATCATGTAAATCAAAGGAATGTCATAAGTAAAGCTTCAAGCACCATAGGCTTGCCCCTCATGTAGATCTCCACTAATATAAGCTCACTCGGTTCAAAATCGAGTAGGACTTATTTTGGGTTGTAATGAAGGCTTTTGGATTGTGGTAGGATACCATATGGGATAAGTGGTTGCAACCTTCCTTAAGCACTCCACTTTTCATTTCTTGGCTCACATTTACCAAACCCTTAGAGATATTTCTTTTCTTAGGGGCTAGAAATACTTGCCATCACTCTTTATTATTCATTTTATTTTTTTATTCCTTGATGCTAATAATAGAGATAGTTAACTCTTTTTTATTTCATCAATCTCCCTTTTTATTTTCTTTTTGGCATTTTCTATTTGTTCTTTCTTATCGTGCCTTCTCTTTTCATAGAGATCATTTATTTTCTCTCTTTTTGGTGCCTTAATACCTCTTTTAGATTCCTTAACTTATCCCCCCCCCCCCC
>MCJB01020110.1:33960-49624 GCA_002018475.1 Nicotiana obtusifolia
AGCTACTCCCCCCCTCAAACTAATACCTTAAGCCACTTATTACATAAGAGTGTTAAGGAAGGTCCGAGTGCCAAGAAAGGTTTATAAACAACACGAGTAAAGGCTTGTAGCATGGTTACCAACAAAGAAAGGCTAAAAGCTCAACGGGGTTGACTAAGGACAACAACATAGGGCGGCAATAGAAAGCTCAAACGGACAAAGGAAAGCCTACAATCATCTTCCAAACCAAGCAAACCTAGAATTTTCACTTGAAACATATTCGAGACAAGTTCTAGACCATTCAATCAAGTACTTGGACTAGCAACAAAAATCACCTCACCTCTCATGCAACTAGACCATAAAAGAGAATAGAGTCTAAAGCCTACAACGATTACAGTCAAGTTAAAGATCACTATAGTCCAATCAACCACTTAATGATTATCAAAGTCAACTCAAGAATCTCAAAGTCACTAACTAGAGCCATTTTCTTCAAAAAACCTTATTTCAAACCATAAACATGCAGTTAAGTGTGTTGGTGCCAAATGAAGTATGAATAACTCTTTTTAGAGATGACTTAATTAGGGAATTTATTCATTACTACTTGTTGACGGCCAATTTTAACCCTCCCTTTTAAATTGATTTATTTATACTTAATAATTTACAATAATTATTTTTAAAATAATGTTTTGTAATAAATATCTATTTTTCACAAATTAACCATGTAAAGACCCTGAACCGGTCGTTTTGAGCTCTAGCACGTCGTTCGGTAGTTTGAGGCTAAGAGTAGCTTCACTTCATGACTTGTACGCATAGTCAGAATTGAATTTTGGGAAGTTCAGAGTTGATTCGGATGGAAAATTCTCAATTTGGAAGCTTTAAGTTGGAAGAGTTGACTAAGATTTGACTTTTGAGTAAACGACCTCAAAATCAAGATTTGAAGGTTCTAATATGTTCGTATGATGATTTCGGACTTGGGCGTATGTTTGGGTCGAGTATCGGGTGGCCCGGGAGAATTTCAGCGCTTAATATGAAAAGTTGGCATTTTGAAGGTTTAAGAATTTCTTAAGTTGATTTAAAGTGAACTTTGGTGCTATATATGTCTGTTTGTGGTTCCGAGCCTTGGAATAGGCTCGTGTCGTGATTTGTGACTTGCACGTAAAGTTTGGCTTCATTTCGAGATATTTAATGTAATTCGGACGTGTTCGGCAAAGTTTGAAGGTTGGAAAGTTAAAAAAAAGGTTTTGACCGTCGATTCGTGATTTTGATGTTGTTTGACGTGATTTGAGGCTTCGACTAAGTTCATATCATGTTTTGGGATGTGTTGGTGTGTTTGGATGGGGGTCCCGAGGGCCTCGGCGGTGATTCTGTATTGGAAATCGGGATGTGTTTGGATTTGGGGAACTGCTGAAGTGCACCAGGTTTGGTGCGATCACACCTGCGAAGGATTTGGTCACAGGTGCGAGACCGCAGGGCGTGTTTGGCATCGCAGGTGCGGAGTTGTGCTGGGAAGGGGGGATGCGCAGGTGCAAGGTTTTAGCCGCACCTGCAAGCTTGAAGATGCGGCAGTTAAGCACAATAGCGAAGGAGGAGAGGCATGGCCTTCCGCAGATGTGAAGGCCTAAGCGCAGGTGCGCAACCGCTGGCGCGACCAAACCTTCTGTAGGAGCGGGCAGGCTAGTGAAGGCTCGCAAGAGCGAGTATTTTTCTACAGAAGTGGGGACGGCTGGTCTTAGAGGGGACTGTACCTGCGATGGATTTTTCCACAGGTGCGACTGGTGGACCGCAGATGTGAAAGTTGCTGGGAAGTAGGGTGCTTTTAATTTGAGACTTAGCCCATATCTCCCACATGTTTATTGGTTTGGGCGATATTTGGAGCTCTTCAAGAGGGGATTCTCATCATCTATTGCAAGGTAATTACTTCACACGTATTGTAGTTAATTTCAAGGATTTCATAAGGATTTAAACATGGAAATTAGTAAAAATTTGGAATTTTGGTAGAAAACCTAGAAATTTGTATTTTTGGAATTTGACCACAACATTGGACATGGAATTTGAAATAAATCATATATTTGAGTTAGTGGAGTCATGGGTAAGGTTTATCTTGGAAAATTTTCGGAATCCGAGCACGTGAGCCCGAGGGTTGACTTTATTGACTTTTCGAGCGGAGTTGAGAATTGCTATTAATTGATTAATTATATGCATTGGAGTATATTCTGATTGATTTGCACATTGTTTGACAAGTTTCTGGGTCGTTTGGCTTTGAGTTGAAGAATTTGAGAGGCATTGGAGCCGGTTATGGAACTTCTAAGCGAGGTAAGTCTCTCGTCTAACCTTATGAGGGAGGAAACTACCCCCTAGGTGATGTAATTGTTATGCGATACTAGTTGTGGGTGCTACGTACGCACGAGGTGACGCGAGTCCGCACGTAACTAAAGCATGTTTATATCCGGGTAGACTTAGGACCTTATCATGTAATATTTGAATTATTTGAACTCATTATGCTAACTTAATTAATTGAATTTATAATTGAAATTTATTTAAAAATAAATATATGTATACTAGGTCGAGCCTTATCACCTTGAGTTGTTGGCAAGTTATTTGAGAAACGGTAAAGATTATATTTACTTGTGCTAATGTACTATACTGTAAGCACGTGTTTCGTAATTCAGTAATTTCCTTCCATTCTTGTGGAGCGGGCTGAACGCCTCGGTAGTATATAGATGCATCTATGGTTCGTGCCTCTACACCCTCGACAGTGTACACATTATTCTAGATCAGGTCGAACGACCTCGGCATAATCGTGCGTTATATCGCTGGCAGTCCGAACATTCACGGGACTATCTTTCCACTGATGCCCGACATTTTATACGGTACTTCTTGTCCATTTGTTACTGGTACTTAATACATCTGAGCTGTTGAGGTAGAATACAAGACTACGAAATTCATACCTTTAAAAGAAACTTCTTGGAAGATTTTGTAACTTACATATTTACTCCATTATTGTTGTGTGCTTCATATCTGCTTATGATTTATTATATTGCTTTATTGGACCTCTAGTAAGTGTCAATGTCGACTCCTCGTCACTACTTTTTCGGGGTTAGGCTAGATACTTATTGGGTACACGTTGATTTACGTACTCATGCTGCACTTCTGCACTAAATGTGCAGGATCCGACATGTTCATCTGGTGGTCATCTTGGCGCGTAAGCGCAACTACTGAGGAGACTTTATGGTGAGCTGCATTCCAGGCTACGCATCGCAGCCCACAGAATCTTCATCGTACTATTTACTTTATCATGTCTTATTTACATTCCGGATAGATGTTTTATAACTATTGTATTCCTTAGTAAAAGCTCATGCACTTGTGACACCGGGTTTTGGGATATGCTAGTTGTTGCTTACGGATTTATATATCATTGTCGCCTTTCGTTTCTTATATAAACTACTACTTATGTATGTTCCCGTGGATTTAAAAGTGTAAATTTTCTTCCTTAATAAAATTTATGATTTCAAAAGTAATAAAATGAACAATTAATGTGGTAGTACCGTTGGCTTGCCCAACGGCGACGTTGGGCGCCATCACGGCCTATAGTGCGTTTTGGGTCATGACAAACCAAGAATTAGTTTTAAATTAATCACAAAGTATGAACATTATGTAATTACAAACATCTTCACTACTTTTAATATTATTAAAATAATTTTATACATACGTTATATAGGTTTAATAATTAATTTGATAAATTACTCTTTAATTTCTTGTAAATTAGATTATTATGTGAAAATTCAAAATTAGTGTTACAATGTATAAAATAAAGTATTTTTATAAATAATTAATTTAATATAATTAGTAGTATATAAAATGTAATTTTTACCATATTTATTGAAAACTATTAAGTTTATTTAAATTAAATTCGAAAGGGGTTAAAAGACCAAAATGCCACAATTGCAATTCTTGAATCAAATGTAAAATGGCCATATTTTAAATTACTTTGGCCCAATTACTCAATCCCAATCTGAAAATTACCCAATCCAAACACTCATCTCTTTCCACTATGGCATTCCAAGTGATCTCATTTGCACCGATCACAACAGGCCACGTCACCCTCCCTCATTACTCACACAAGAAGAACAAACGAATCTGAGTCGTTTGTTCCTTATATCAACGAATCACATTTATTCCCTGATTTTTCCTTTTAATCTAAATACCCGCCCCCCAGAGATCAAATCTCGACCATCCAAATTCTTTTGATCTAACGACCACTAATTATTCCTATTAAATCATTTCTAAAAAACTAATTACCAAATAATCGGAGTCTTTGATCAACAGATCCAACGGCTCCGGTTCAATCTACCATTCGTAACCTGGAGACACCCCAAACCCTATCTCATTTTTCCCGAAATAGCTGCCCTAGTTTCCCTTTTCTCTCTTCCGTCTCTCAAGCCCCATCAACCCTAATTAATCATAGACCTTGCACCAATTTGTGCAAGGTCACAAATCTAGTCTTCAAATCATCCCCTTTGCCCTCTACATCCGTGAATCCAGCTAAAATTCCCATTTTCATTAATTGAATTCGAAATCCCCAAATCTGAAACCTAGACTTAGAGACGAAAGTTCACATCGTCTAGTTCCTCTTATGTTCTTCCAAATCGAACCATGCATGAAGATTTTCTCTAAACTCATCATCATTATTCGTCGTCCAGAGGTTAGATGCAATAACCTTTGGACAATGGAGCTTTGACCGATGGATTTTCGCGTTCAACTGTCGATTTCCCATACCCAGGTAAACTCCTCACTATTTTCCCTCTGTGTTCTCTGATTTTACCTCTACTCTGCTATCGTCACTCGACTATCGTCATCTTCCACTTTCTGATTTGAATCCTTTGAAACCCTAAGGCCTAAATGGCACTATAAAAAGGGGTCTTCAATGCTCTCACCTAACACACACAGATACGAACAACTATCAACCTAACACTGATATCATCCAAGAAAATCTAGAGTTCAAAAGCCTAGGTTTTCTTACTGTTCTTTTCTTTTCGTTCTTTGAGTACTGTCACTGGTTCAACCTTGAGACTCCTCAGGTCTTAAGAAACTGAGAAAGCCTTTGTTTGGTCTGCTGCCCTTGAAAAGGTCAACACATCCCTCATCTTTCTCTTTTGTTCATCTACTTTGAATGCTACGAATATGTTAGTTGTATTCTGGGGATTACAGTTGTTTTATGGTGTTTGTGATTAGCATGTTAGTGCTTATGTTCTGATTAGACTAATGTCCGCTAGTGATTGTTTGTCTTGCTTTTGAGTCTTTAATCCATGATCGATCAAGCCATTAAGTGATTCCTGCTGATTTTTGTTTCTGAGTTTGTGATAGCCTACATGTTTGAGTTGTAATGTGTCTTGAATGATTGTGCATACTTGCCTAAACCCTACAGTCTTTCACTGATGATTCTGCAGCAACCTTCACCCTTATATGTTAGTTCTAGGTATTATGTTAGTCCTGTGTTTAAGATTATTGTTTTGATAACCACGACTGAGATGAATCTAAAAGTGTTTAAGTTTATATCATCTACCCTTTAACTTAAACATGAAGCTCTAAGTGTTTATATGTTTTTCTTCTCTACTTATGTTTGTTAAACTACTTATGAGTTGTCACTATGGTATTTTATTAAGGATTTTGTCTAGTTGTTGTTGCACCTGTTGACCTTGTCTTGTTTGAGTTAAACTTTCTTCTCTCCACGAATCCCAGTAGTTATCTTGTACACACTTGTTAAAATAAAGTTATCTTCCCCTCATAACACAATCATGATCCTTTTTCTTTTCTTTGTTACAAATGGCTGATAACTTGTTAAGCTGAACTTGGTTGTTTTCTTGATTAGTTAATATCTTCTGCTGCATGTTCAATCCAAAAATTACTTGGTAAATACCTCCCTGTCTCTAATCCATTTAGGTTATCATTAGTCTTTGAAAAGCTGACATGTACTTTATCTCTTAAGATTGTCTTCCCTAAAAAACAGGTTCTAGTTGCTCTGTTATAACCAAGTGATAATTTGTGAAAATAGAAGCATGACCACTTAGATGTTAAATTAGACTTCTGTCTGGGTTAAACATATTTTGATACAATGTTTTCCCTTATCTGTAACCTTTCTCCTCATGTCATACTTAACATGGTTCCATAAATGTGTAAAGCTTCCTTGTTTATATGAAGTCATTACTCCACTTGAAGTATTCATGTAACTAACTAGTTATTGCACGTTCCTGTTTGATTCCTGACTTCATGCCTTGCCCAAAACCACCATAGTCCTCTCCCTACTAATTATTTGAAACCAAATCTAATCATTTAATCATATAAGGACCTTTGCTGATGCTACCTGAACATGATGATTTATTTGAAGCTAACGCTATTTGGAGTATGACTCTGTTGAAGTCTTTAGGGATTCCATGTTTTAACCTGTAATCTCGTAGACCTATTGAGAGATTTGATCTTGTCCCGGATATCTTTATTAACCTCTGTAAATGGTTAGTCATGACTGTGTTGTCTGAATCTCCATTTGTGACTTTTAAAGTGTTAAAGTGGTATTATCAACCCATATATGTGCTTAAAGGAAACCAATCATTTCACATTTGGTTTTCCAGAAACAAGAACATATGTATCTATTTGAGTTGTTGCATATATGATCCTGTATAGCTTGCCTTTCCTTAGAATATGCTCTTCTCTAATGTTCAGACCTTTACAGGATGTTTGTGATGTGTCTGCTCCTTACCTATGTGTGTTTGAAAGTCAGACCTTTAAATTTACTTGATATATGTTTTGTTTGGTATCCAATGTAGACTATATGTTGTTATGTTAGGAGGGAAAGTATATTTTGTTGTACGTAATGCTATTGCATTTAGTTTACATTGAAAGGGCCTTATTGGCATTTAAACCTGTAAGAAAAATATGTTGTTAGTGTTTAAGGATATTTAAGGGTGGAGTTTCGTTCTAGTTTGGGCTGCCCTCCTCGGCACAAGCATTGCCCTGGGCCTTGAGTCCCTTGGGAACTTTGATGTGTGGGGGCATTCAAAGGGAGCATCGACCTTGAGTGGAACTTCATCCTTAGCCCTTAATTCATTGACGCCTTTAGTTGTTTAGGGGTTTAATGTTTAATGACAATGAAAGGTTTCAATTTAAATTATTTGCCGAGTGAAACTACCACATTAATATAATTTCCCACAATATTCAAATATTAATTATTTTCTTGTTCCAATTGTTTGTCTATATACATTTCGTACATGTTTTGAATATGTTGAGTATGTGGGATATACTTATAATGACCTTTTTTCTTTTTGGGAATGTATACATTTGGGTCTGCTGAGTTTCCAAGTAACTCAGGCCAAACCAGCTGTGCTCCATTTTTCTAAAGGATCCAGTCAACTATAGCCGCGCCTTTAATTGCTGGGCCTATCTTCTTGAGGCCCAACCATCAGAGTTCAGTCTCATCTCCCTTATTTCTTTTGTTACTATGCATTGCTTCCATAGCCTCGTTTACTACTTCATTATTTTTGCTTACTGCCTTTGTCATTTTATCATATTTAATTATCATGTATTTAACACTCATATATTAGATTATGTGATTTACCTTCATTCTTTAATATCACATTAATCGTAGGCAAACTTAACTAATTTAGGACTTAAAGAGAATTAGTTAGTAATTAATCTTCGCTCCGCTAATCATAACTTGTTCATCTTGTACACTCACCTCTCTTAATGATTTTTGAAGCCCAGACTCTAATAAAAAACAACAGCCCATTTTCAAGGGAAATTAGAAAAGAATCAATGATCTTTGCTAACATAGAATGAAATCAGATTTTCTCATAAAAAGGTAAGGTATTGCCATCCGAATGAGTTTTCAAAGATTGTGCTTCTTCAAAATTTTAAACCAATGTACATCTAGAATCACTTTCCTAAAAAAATCTTTTAAAATTACACTAGCATCTATTCTTTAAATTAATTACTTCCATAACTTAACAATTACAAGCCTTAAAATACGGACTACTTTCAGAACTCTTCTATGATCTCACGTCTGTCTTAAGTCTTACATCCCTTATATATATAAACTCCCTTAATATAGAGTAAGCCATGCCTTAGTAGTAATTAAGCGTAGGATAAACAACTGATTCCTTAAAATTAGTCTAAGTCTTATGGAGCTACCTCAGGTAGATTTCAAGGGGTGCCTAACACCTTCCCCTTAGAAGAACAAGAACCCTTACCCATAATCTCATTGGTTTGCAGACCTACAAAGAATACGACTTAGTAATTAAATAGGTACCCTAATATACCTTTGAATATTAGGTGGCGACTCTCTTTCATCAACAACAGAGAAACCACAAGTTAAATCCTGTCTGGACTAGTGCAAAATAGGGTGCAACAATATGGAGACTCTGCTGGGGATATCATACTTAGGTTCTGACATTAGCAGACTTAGACTAATTTGGCATCTAGATTTGTTTATACCTTGCTTTGATTATATTTGAAATTGCAATTACGTGCTTACCTGCTTTATTTGCTCTTTATAATTATTTGCTCTTTATGATTATCATGCTTATTGCTACTACACCTTTACCTGTTACTACTTTATATACACTATCATTTCCAATCGAGTCTTGGCCGTACACTATCACACTCAATGGCACGCGAAGGTTGTCGTTTACACCCCTTCGAACATTCTTTTCAAAACTCTCTGCTTTCAGAAAATGGTTTGTCAGGTCAACTGACGTAACTTCTCGCAGCCTTCAATCCAATTCAAAAGTAGAAAATACTCTACTCTAGTAAATAGGTCATGCTGCATAAACCCTAGGTGAGTCGGTCTTTGGCACCGACACACAATTAGGAAATCCACCCTAATGTCAACGGGTCATGCACCCAATGACATAACATCTGTGGAAAGACAAACAAACATTACCCAAACATCTTTTTTTTTTTACCCACCTTAGAAAATAGAAATCAACCAAAACATCCTTGAAATTAGCATGGTGACAGGGGCACCACATAAGTTGAAACAGTGGTGGAAAAATATTCGTCGGGAACACGGAGATGAGATTCAGACGCACTTGGGGGCATTAACTTCATTGATAGGGTGCTCACTCGCCTGTTGATAGAATTTTGGGATCCGGCTAAGGTGGTGTTCAAATTTGCCGACTGTGAGTTAGTACCGGCATGGGAAGAAGTCACAAGTTTCATGGAGCTTCCGTTCAACGGAAGAAAACCAGTATTGCCAGTTACTATGCCCGGTTACTGGTTCTTGGATGCCTTAGGCCTCGCCAATAGTAGGAGTCTTAGAAGTATCGAGGATGGATGGGTGAGCCTCGACCAACTGTTCGATAGATTTGGGCAGCATGAAAGCTACGAATGGTATTCAGGGGAGTTTCAATGTGTCCAAGTGACGTGGGAGAATCTCAGGCCTATCGCTTTCACAATGGCACTGCTGGGATTATTGGTCTCCTCGCAGCGAAGGGGCCGTATCAACATCAACCTGTTACCAATGGTACTGGCAACCTTCTATGGCTATCTTCAAGCTACTTTGGTGCCGACGGTGTTGGCTGAGACGCTGAGGGCTCTGTCCACATGTGCATGAGGGTATGCTTTCTTTAAAGGTTGTAACTTGCTGCGTCAGAACTGAGCTACTAAACATTTCTTCCAGCGAGAGGCCACCGTCGACTACTTCGTGGGCGTCAGCAACATGATCCGCAACCACAAGGAAAGAATGAGACACTGGTTCTCCCCACATGGGCAAGAAGAATGGAGGGAAGCGCTGAGTTGATCGAAATACTTCATTGAGTTGATCGAACTTGAAGGCATTCAACTGTACTCACCCTTGCGACTCCTCAGAAATACTTCATTGAGTTGATCGAACTTGAAGGCATTCAACTATACTCACCCTTGCGGGTCCTCAGACATTTCGGGATGATCCAAGATATGCCTCTACGGACAAGGACAGCGCTATACGAGGATGAGGGCAATGGGCAGATCCCAATTCCCAAGATAAGAAGGCTAAAAGAAGAGTGGAACGGCCTGGTCACAATGCCTATGGGCCAAAACTCATGGTGTACTCCTGAGTATTATGTCTAGATTAACGAGGAAGAAGAGCTAGCCCGGCCAAGTTGAGAGGGTATAGCCTGGTTAGAGGACGTGGTGGTTGCTTTGCAAATTTACCATGAGATCCTGCCACATTATCTTGTGACCACATCAATGCATCGTCAGGTGATCTCGAGATCTATTGACCACATATTGCCACCTACTGAAGACGATGATCGGGTAGGAGTGCATCCAAATAGAATCAAGCTCAGAGCCAGAAGAAGATCTGGAGGAGGAGTATGATTTCAACGATGATGAGGAGGAGTTTGAGGAAGACCCAGAGGAGTATCCAGAAGAGGAGCCAGAAGAAGAGAAGGACATGGGAAACGACTCAAGGGATGGTTATTAGAGTTGGTTGATTTTCCCTCTTTCCCACTTTGTACCTTTATTCCTAGTTATTTCTTTTACTTTCCAAAAAGGACAAGTTGTCTAAGCCAATGCAGTTCTATGAAGCAGTGATGTAACCCTTGCTCCCACTTGTATCAGTCCAAATTATCAATGAAAATAAATTGTTTTGGATCTAAACGAGTAAAGTCTAAATGTTTGTCAAATATTTGTGAATTAGGCCTACCTCCGACAATGAGAGGTCCCCGCGAATTCTAGGAACGCGCTAGCTGTAATGCACGAATTATTTGCTATGTGTGATTTCCTGCTCGTATCAGTGAAGAAACTGACTCTTGTTCCTTTTCTTTTCTTTCTTCTTATTTTTCTTTGCTTTATCATTATCCCCAAAAAGAAAGAAAGTTGGTTTGTGTCAACTAAAACTGGCGGAACCACCAATAATATAAGGTCAAATGGAAATATGTCAACTGTAGAAAACCCAACTGAACATGCTCTGGTCATAGCTGACAGCCCGGGGCGATCAGGGGAAAAAGACAACAGTAGGAATGATGAACACGTGGCCATGATGGCCTAGGAAATAGAGTCTTTAAGGGAGGAGGTACAACATATCAGAGAGCTGGCGCACCTGGCCGTGACAACACCTCCTCAACCACCTAGATTCCCCTCTTTGGATTCATTTCCTGACCACTTTCCTTCCACATCATGCCAAAACACCCCAACTTCATCTCCCACCACTCAAGTCATACCTCTAGTAACCCCCCGCTAACCCACCAAATCCCCATATTCACACTCCCTATGTACCACAATACGCTCAGACGTCACAGAACCTGCCTATTACCACTAATGCAACTACCCCTCCTCGTCACGGAGTCACTTTCACCACTAACCAGCACATACCTATGGCACATGTCGCCACCCATGAGTGGTACGTTCCCTTGTATATGCCATTTATGAACCTACCTTTACAGCACCTATCACGTTCAGGGTGCCTTATGAGATTCACTAATATGCCGAGATGGAGAGAGAAGCCAGGCGTAAGGAAGAAGAATCAATATCTGAGCAGTTACAAATGTTGAGAAGGCAATTGAAGAGTCTCCAAGTGGCTTGGGGAAGTAAAAGTTTGGACTACGAGGATCTGTGTATTTATTTAGATGTGGATATGCCAGCACGGTAAAAACCACCAAAGTTTGATATCTTCAATGGGACGGGGGACCCTCACGCACATTTGAGGGCATATTGTGACAAGTTAGTCGGAGCGAGGAGGAATGAGAAGCTAAGGATGAAGTTATTTATAAGAGGTTTTATGGGAGAAGCACTCACCTGGTATACTCGACAGGATCCACAAAATTAGAGAACTTGGCAAGATATGGCAGAGGACTTCATGAATCGTTTTGGATTCAATACAGAAATCACTCCTGATCGGTTCGCACTTGTGAACCTGTAGAAAAAACCATCCGAGTCATCCCAAGAATATGCACGACGGTGGAGGTCAGAGGCTGCAGGGCGCAACCTCCGCTGGATGACAGTGAACTAACCAAGTACTTCATCAAAGCCCAGGAGGGAATATACTTTTAAAAGATGAAGGGAATGATGGGACATAAGTTCCCCCGAGCTAGTCAAGATGGGAGATTTCTTAGAAGAGGGAATAAAATTTAGTAAAGTACAATCAATGGCAGCACTATAAGCGGCCAACAAGGCCATCTAATCAGGGTCAATCGGTAGCAGAAAGAAGAACAAAGAGGAGGTCTCAGCAGTCGTCCCTTATTACCAACCCAACCCACATCACGGGAGCACATCTTACTCCTCAAACAACTACTCACCACCACCTACTTGCGCTCTAATCTATAATACCCAGACATATTACCATCCTCAAACAAAATACAACCCTCCTCGAGCCAACATAACCAAAACCCACCACAACCATATGCTCATGTCCAAACCACTACTCATCATAACCGATCTGCCTATGCACCACGCCCTCGTCCCAACTTTGAAGAGAGCGGTCCTAGAACTTATACCCCGATTGCTGAGCCTCTGGCCCAATTGTTCGAGAGATTGAGAAAAGCAGGATTGATACACCCATTGAAGGAAGGGTTCCTGAACATCCCTCCAAGTATTTTGATGCCACCAAAAGATGCGTGTACCATTCCAATGTACTTAGGTACGATACCAAAGATTGTTTTAAGTTGAAAAATGAAATTGAAACTCTGATCAAGAGCGGATCCATTAAGTGCACTCCGGCACCACCCGATGTGAATTGTAATCCACTTCCAAATAATCAAAACCAGGGGGCTAACATGATCACATTAGACGAAGAGTATGACCTGAAGGGAACAATTGTCATTATAGGAAATGCAGAAGCCACCAGGATCCCTCCTCAAAAGGAACCAATTATTACAGTACAACTAAGGCCTACAGTGACGGTTCAGACTTATCCGCAGCAACTTGCCGCTTTTACCAGAGACGAAGAAAGTTGGAAATACAAAATCGTCCCATGGACATACCAGCAAAAGGGAAAGGCCAAATGATAGACTCTGCTGCAGCCCATGGTATGATTAGGTCTGGGAGATGCTATGCTCCCAAAGATGTCAATCAAGGAAACCCAGAGAGAAGACAAATTCCAAAGAGGAACAAAACTGACCTAGAAGCTGCCAAGTTTTGGAAGAGAATGTCAAGAAAAGAGTATTCTACGGAGGAGCAGCTGAAGAACACCCCAGCACACATTTCAATCATGGATCTATTAATGAGGTCCGACAGTCATAAGGATGCCCTGTTGAAAGTACTAAGTGGGTTAAGTGTACCAAGTAACACCACTAGTGAGCCATTGGTCGCAATAATTGGGAAACTAGTTGAAGAAAACATGATCACCTTCAGAAGAGACGAACTCCCTGTCGAAGGCACAAGTCACAAAAAGGCTCTTCACATCACTGTCAAATGCGGGGACAAAGTGGTGTCTCGGGTGTTGGTCGATGGCGGATCAGGAGTCAATATTTGTTTGCTCTCCACTCTATGGGAGTTGGGAATTCATTTGAGGGAAGTCAAGGAAAGCCACATAAGGGTGAGAGCCTTTGATGATTTGCAAAAAGATGTTATCGAAGAAATTTATCTACCCCTTGCAAATCGGGGTGGTCAATTGTTCGATGTTGTTTTAAGTAATAGACATCTCCTCTTCCTACAACTTGCTGCTGGGCAGGCCCTAGATACATATGGCAGGGGTCGTGCCATCCACTTTGCACCAATGCATAAAATTTGAATGGGGATGCCAGGAGATCGTGGTTCATGGTGAGTGGGGTCACTTCGCCTATTTGGAGTATGTTGTTCCGTTCATTGAAGGGCTGGACAAAGTTTCCTTCCACGCTGTGGAAATCATGCAGACTACCGAGATGGAGAAGAATGAACAAAATTTGGGAATGCAGTCGCAGTATAGATCTGAGATGTCTATGACGGAGATATATGGATACAGGCCAGGAACAGGGTTGGGAGCCAAGTTAGATGGAATCACAAGCCAATTGAACATAATGGGCAGAAAGGAAAGGCTGGCATAGGATATCAGCCTCCGGAAGGGAAAGCTCGCACCGTTAGCTTCGGGAAAAAGGTTTTTGTGCCAAGCATATTGCAAGTCCGGGACACAGCTCAGGACCCGAAGATGATATCATTGACGAGATGGGAAATCTGTTCGTGGATATGATTAAAGAATGCTGTGAAGGGACTGACATCAGGACACCAACTATCAGGGATACCGAACTAGCAGAAGAGATGCAGAATTGGACCGTTAGTCCATCTTTGGTTCACCGGGAGTCTTGGTAGTATGGAACTGTAAAAGTTTTCTTTTGAAAGAGCACGATCAATTGAGGTGTGTACCGTGTCAGCACCTTTTTGTCGTTTGCCTCATGTGATTGCTTAAGACGTTCCCCTTTTGATGAAATAAAAAGAATCATTTTCCTAAATATTTCAACTTTATTTGCTGCTTTATTTATACTTAGCTTTTATTTTCAGTAATCAAACCGATAAAAAATCATGTTCCATAATAATGACATGTAACAAAACCGTCAAGCGCAACGACCTAGATTACGAGGAGTATGATGAGAGCATGATGCCCGACAATCTCCCACAGGAGATCGAGCAGTTGAAGAGTCAGAAAAATCCCAACCTCGGAGAAGCAGAAGTGGTCAATCTTGGAAGTGAAGAAGATGTAAAAGAAACCAGAATCAGCATTCTTCTAGAAGCCGAGCAGAAGGAAAAAATGATTGAGCTCCTCCGACAGTACGTCGATGTGTTCGTATGGTCCTATGATGACATGCAGGGATTAAGCATCGACATTGTCTCGCATAGACTGCCCACGGATCCTACCAGACCACCGGTCAAGAAGAAACCAAGAAAACTCAAACCAGATTTAAGTCTGAAGATAAAGGAAGAAGTGACCAAACATATAGAAGCAAATGTGGTAAGGGTCACCAACTATCCAAGCTGGTTGGCAAACATCGTCCCAGTATCCAAGAAAGATGGAAAGATCGAAATATGTGTGGACTACCAAGATCTCAACAAAGCTAGTCCAAAAGATAATTTCCCTCTGCCGAATATCCAGATCCTCATTGACAACTGTGCAAAGCATGAACTATAGTCGTTAATGGATTGTTTCGCTGGATACCATCAAATCTTAATGCACAAGTAAGATGCAGAGAAGACAGCTTTCACCACACCTTGGGGAGTCTACTGTTATAGAGTTATGTTGTTCGGTATCAAGAAAACCGACGCCACCTACATGAGGGCCATGACGACCCTCTTTCACGACATGATTCATAAGGAGATTGAAGTGTATGTGGATGATATCATCATAAAGTCACAAAAGAGCTCGGAGCACTTCGACGACATGAGGAAATTTTTCGAACGCCTGCAAAGGTACAGTTTGAAGTTGAATCCAGCAAAGTGCACGTTCAGAGTCCCCTCTGAAAAACTATTGGGCTTATTGTAAGCAAGAAGGGAATAGAACTGGACCCATAGAAAATCAAGGCATCCAAGAATTATCGCCAACGAAGAGCAAGAAAGATGTCATGAGTTTCCTGGGCAGATTGAATAATATCAGCCGCTTCATGGCCCAGTCCACGGTAATCTGTGAACCTATTTTCAAGTTGCTAAAGAAAGATGCCGCCACAAAATGGACGGAGGAGTGCTAGAAAGACTTCAATAGAATCAAAGAGTATCTTTCAAACCCACCAATGCTGGTCCCCCCCCCCCCCCC
>MCJB01020110.1:49644-80227 GCA_002018475.1 Nicotiana obtusifolia
CCCCCCCCGAACTAGGGAAACCATTGTTACTTTATTTGTCAGTCTTGGATAACACCTTTGACTGTGTGTTGGGGTAGCATGACGAAACTGGGAGAAAGGAGCAGGCCATCTACTACTTAAGTAATAATTTCAGGCCATGCGAGGCTAACTGTACCCTGATAGAACGCACTTGTTGTGCTCTGACTTGGATTGCTCAGAAGCTAAGGCATTTCATGTCGGCATACACCACGCATCTGATATCTCGGCTCGACCTGGTCAAGTACATTTTCAAGAAGCCAATGCATACCGTAAAGCAAGCTAAGTGCAAATTCTCCTCAGCGAATTTGACATTGTGTACAAAAATCAGAAGGCTATCAAAGACAAGCTTTAGCCGATCACCTCGCAGAAAATCTGGTGGATGGGGATTATGAACCGCTTACCACGTATTTCCCCGATGAAGAAGTACTATTTGCTAGAGAAGATATTGCAGAATCATACCCCTGGTGGAGAATGTTTTTCAATGGAGCAGCAAATTTCAAAGTAGTCGGAATTGGCGCATTCCTGATTTCGGAATCTGGACATCACTTCCCCAGCATCGACAAAGATAAGATTTTCGTGCACCAATAATATGGCTGAATATGAAGCGTGCATTCTTGGGATCAGAATGGCAGTCGACATGAACATCAAAGAACTTTTGGTCATAGGAGATTAAGATTTGTTGATACACCAAGTCCAAGGGGAATGGTCCACCAAGAATGTCAAGATACTTCCGTACCTACACTACATGAAGGAGTTGTGCCAGAAGTTCATAAAGATTGAGTTCAAGCACGTCCCCAGGATTCAGAACGAGTTCGTCGATGCCCTTGCAACCTTATCCTCTATGATTCAGCATCAGACAAGAACTACATCGACCCTATCGAGGTAGAGATTAGGGGTCAACATGCCTATTGCTTCCATGTAGATGAAGAACCCGATGGTAAACCATGGTATCACAACATCAAGAAATTCCTTGCAACTAGAGAATACCCGGAGAATGCTTCTAATGGTCAAAAGCGAGCCCTCAGAAGGCTGGCAAACCACTTTTTCCTCAATGGAGAAGTCCTGTACAGGAGGACCCCAGACTTAGGTTTGTTGAAGATGTGTAAACGCCGCCGAAGCAACCAGATTACTAGAATAAATACATACAAGGACATGCGGACCCCACATGAACGGTTTCATATTAGCCAAGAAGATTTTGAGAGCTGGATATTTTTGGATGACTACGGAAAGAGACAGTATCCGCTACGTGCAGAAGTGTCCCCAGTGTCAAATTCACTGATATTTCATCCGGGTTCCACTAAATGAGCTAAACGTAATGGGTTCACCGTGGCCGTTCGCCGCTTGAGGCATGGACGTGATTGGACATATAGAGCCCACAGCATCAAACAGACATCATTTCATTTTGGTAGCTATCGAGTACTTCACCAAATGGGTCGAGGCATCTACTTACAAGGCCATTACAAAGAAGGTAGTGGCAGATTTTATCCAAAATAATATCGTCTGCAGATTTGGGATACCGGAGTCTATTATCACTGACAATGCCGCTAACCTCAACAGCGACCTCATGAAGGAAATCTGCGAGAAGTTCATAATCGTCCACCGCAATTCCACAGCCTACAGACCACAAATGAAAAGGGCAGTCGAGGTAGCCAACAAGAATATCAAGAGGATTCTGCGAAAGATAGTGGACAATCACAGGCAATGGAATGAGAAACTACCTTGCTTTTCTAGGTTATCGGACTACCATGAGAACATCCACTGGGGCAACACCGTACATGTTAGTATACGGAACTGAAGCGGTGATACCCACAGAGGTCAAGATACCGTCTTTAAGAGTCATTCAAGAGGCAAAATTGGACGATGCAGAGTGGATATGGGTCAGGCAGGAACAACTCATGCTCATTGACGAGAAAAGAATGGATGCGGTATGTCATGGTCAATTGTACTATAACAGGATGGCCAGTGCATTTAGAAAGAGAGTGAAGCCTTGCCAATTCACACCAGGATAGTTGGTTCTGATGAAAAATTTTCCCTATCAAGAAAAAGCCAAAGGAAAGTTCACACCAAATTGGCAAGGTCCTTACGTGGTTCACCGAGCACTGTCAGGTGGGGCTCTAATCTTGGCAGAAATGGACGGAAGAGTCAACACGAAGCCTATCAACTCCGACGCAATCAAGAGATACAATGTTTGACGACAAATAGAGTCAGGTTTTTGATGTAACATAATTACAATCAACCTGGCTTCCCACGGAGCAACCCACGTAGGGTTCGGTTTCTCTCCCCCCTTTCTCTTGTAATTGAAAAACCAAATATCACTTTTGTATGTTGCTCAGGAACTATGCTGACTTGATTTCCTCAGGAAGGAATACGTAGGCAATCCTCATCGGATTCAGTCGTCTTTTGTAATTGAACTACGTTCTGGTCTAATTCCACTTGGATATGTAGGGTGTCTGAGTCAGATTCAGCCACTTTCATTCTTAATTTCATCATTTCGCATCTATTATAATCGAACTACGCTTTGACCTATTTATGTTTTGGATACGTAGGCTGCCTGAGTCAGGCTCGGTTATCTTCATCATATTTCATCATAACCCACGAACTACGTTCAGACCTGATTCTATTTTGGATACGTAGGCAACCTGAAAGGGTTTAGCCTTAACCTTTGGGAAAGCCTTATAATGCATTAGTTCAAATTAGGATGCCATCACAACAGCAAGCAGTCGCATTGTCAGAGGTGTCACAGAAGATCAACATCAACAGGACGAAGTTTTCAACCAGATAGGCTCGCATGTGGAAAATCTTTCGTAACATGTCATAATCCGGAACGACGGCATTTGCCTTAAAAATTGTATTTTCAAAATGTTTTCTAAAACAATATGTTCAAGGCACAATTATGTTCAAAACAATATTTGTTGTAATCTGTTCCATATATCGAACTTCGCGGCACAATTATGTTCAAGGCCGGGGTAAACCAACACTGTGGTCGACAGGAACCAACTGCACTCCTCCCCCACTGGGGCAAATGTCGAACCCGCCACTTGCCTAAGATTATTCCTCTTCCTCCTTTACTTGATTTTTTTTTGGTACAGCTAAGGCTAATCTTTGAATCCTTTGCACGTACCTCGAAATCGGATAGCAGATATGGAAAACTTGTACATGGCAAAATCGTCTGCTCACCTAATCGGAGCATCTTGTACAAAACGAGTCATCGACTTCACTAATTGGAGTCCTGTATATAGCAAACCGCCAGCTTAATCAATCGGAGCACCTTGTACAAATTGAACATTGGCTTCGCCAATCGAGCCTTGTATATAGCAAACTGCAAACTTTGCCAACAAAGAAATTCGCATCGCCGCTCTGTCGCAATGGACACTAGAAATGGACAATCACAAACCTAGTCACCGACGTTCTGTCAATCGATGGCAGCAACTTAGTTTTGTAGTCAAGAGTATCTCTGGGGCATGCTTTTATTTCATTTGCTATTACTTTGAATGTTTTAACATTTTGCTCATGCAGCTTTAGGCATGATTTGGTTTTAGTCTATCACTCCCAAGCAGAGATTACTTTACATTTCTCAGTGTAAAGCTCCCTGATGGAAATTGTCTCCTTTTGTTGTTGTTGGAAGAACTGAAAAAGTAAAGTTCCTAACGAACAAATCTCATATTGTTTTTTCTTTCCCAACAAGCGGAGATGTTTCTCAGTACAAAGCTCTCCCAACAAGAGAAGACAATTTTCAAATACTTCGACAGCTGCGGAATGGTACACAGCCCGGCTAACAAATCGAGTTAAGATCAAGTATCCCATCATCCCGATCCTAAATAACGGCTCGCCGGCGGCTAGGCATCATCATTCCTGCATCATTTACATTGCATCTTAATATATTATGCATTACAATATATATTGGTATGCGTGTATTTCATTCGTATTGCAGGAACAAACATCGCAACGTGGAAATTTTCTTAGCAGCAGACCGAACTACAATTCTACGGGGACGGCCAACCTAGTAGCGGGCCTAAGATCCCAACTCAACACAATCAGCGAAACTCAAATTTTAAATCATTCAAATCAGGCCGCAAAATTCAAGCTAGCATAAGTGACCAATCTTCCCCTCTCGAGTGCCGGTTCCCCAAAGTCTCTACTCCAGAACTACATGAGGTCTGATCCTCTTTAAGCCCTAGGTATGTAAGCAATTCAAAGCTAGAATTCTGCCCCAGTATTCCTAAAACTCTCCAGATTCTTTCCCAACTCAATCCTACAACTCACCATCCCTACTTCCTGCAATACCTACCTAAAAATAGGGACAAAATTGGCTTTGGTTCAATTTCTTTGCCCGAAAACTCTTTCATCGTCTCCGGTCAAAGAGGGGCAGCTGTTGATGGCCAATTTTGACCCTCTCTTTTTAAATTGATTTATTTATAGTTAATAATTTATAATAATTATTTCTAAAATATTTTTAGTAATAAACATATATATTTTTCACCAATTAACCAAGCATTAGCTTTAGAATTAATCACAAAGTATTAACATTATGTAATTACAGATATATTCGCTATTTTTAAGATTATTAATATAATTTTATACATATGTTATATAGGTTTCATAATTAACTTGATAAATTACACTTAATTTTCTAGTTAATTAGATTATTATGTGAAAATTCAAAATTAGTGTTATAATATAGAAAATAAAGTATTTTTATAAGTAATTAATTTTAAATAATTAGTAGTATATAGAAATTGTAATTTTTACCACATTTATTGAAAACTATTAAGTTTATTTAAATTAAATTCAGAAGGGGTTAAAAGACCAAATGGCCACAATTGCAATTCTTGAATCAACGTAAAATGGCCAGTTTTTAAATTACTTTGGCCCAATTACTCAAGCCCAATCCGAAAATTACCCAATCCAAACACCCATCTCTTCCACCATGGCAATCCAAGTGGTCCCATTTGAACTAATCACAACACGCCACGTCACTCTCCCTCATCACTCACAGAAGAAGCAAACGAATCTGAGTCGTCTGTTCCTCAGATCAATGTCTCACATTTATTCTCTGATTTTCCTTTTAATCTAAATACCCGCCCCCTAGATATCAAATCTCAACCATCCAAATTCTTTTGATCTAACGGCCACCAATTTTTTCACTTAAATTATTTCTAAAAAACCTAATTACCAACTAATCGGAGCCGTTGATCAACAGATCTAATGGCTCCCGTTCCATCTCCCATTCTTAACCTGGAGACACCCCAAACCCTATCTCATTTTTCGCAAAACAGCCGCCCTAGTTTCCCTTTTCTCTCTTCCATCTCTCAAGCCCCATCAACCCTAATCAATCCTAGACATTGCAACAATTCGTGCAAGGTCACAAATATGGTCTTCAAATCAACCCTTTTGCCCCTACATCCGCGAATCTAGCCAATCTTTCCATTTTCATTGATTGAATTCAAAATCCTCAAATCTGAAACCCTAGACTTAGAGATGAAAGTTCACATCGGTTCCTCTTATGTTCTTTCAAATCGAACCATGCATGAAGATTTTCTCTGAACTCATCATCATTAGTCGTTGTCCAGAGGTCAAACGCAGTGACCTTTTCCAAAAGGAGCTTTGACCGATGGATTTTCGCGTTCAACGGTCGATTTCCCATGCCCAGGTAATCTCCTCACTATTTTCCCTCTGTGTTCTCTGACTATACCTATACTTTGCTATCATCACTCAACTACGTCATCTTCTAATACCTGATTGGAATCCTTTGAAACCCTAAGGCCTTAAATGGCACTATAAAAAAGGGTCTTCAATGCTCTCACCTAACACACACAAATACGAGCACTATCAACCTAACACTGATATGATCTAAGAAAATTTAGAGTTTAAAAGCCTATGTTTTCTTACTATTCTTTTATTTTCGTTCTCTGAGTACTGTCGCTGGTTCAAACTTGAGGCTTCTGGGGTCTTATGCAATTGAGAAAGCTTTCGTTTGGTCTGCTGCCCTTGAAATGGTCAGCATTTCCCTCATCTTTCTATTTTGTTCCTCTCTTTGAATGCTATAAATATGTTAGTTATATTCTGGGGATTATGGTTGTTTATGATTAGCATGTTAGCGATTATGTTCTAATTAGTTTAATGTCCGCTTGTGATTTTTTGTCCTGGTTTTGACTCTGTAATCGATGATAGATCAAGCCATTAAATGATTCCTGTTGATTTTTGTTTTTGAGTTTCTGATAGCCTGCATGTTTTGAGTTGTACTGTGTTTTGAATGATTGTGCATACTAAACCCTACAATTTTTCACTGATGATTCTGCAGCAACCTTCACCTTATATGTTACTTCTCTATATTATGTTTGTCATGTGTTTAAGATTATTGTCTGATAACCATGACTGAGATGAATCTGGAAATGTTTAAGTTTATATCATCTGTCCTTTAACTTAAACATGAAGCTCTAAGTGTTTATATGTTTTTCTTCACTACTTATGTTTTTTAAACTACTTCTAAGTTGTCACTATGGTATTTTATTAAGGATTATGTCTAGTTGTTGTTGCACCTGTTGACCTTGTCTTATTTGAGTTAAACTTTCTTCTCTCCACGAATCCCAGTAGTTCTCTTGTACACACTTGTTAAAATTAAGTTATCTTTCCCTCATAACACAATCAAGATCCTACTTCTTTTCTTTATTATAAATGGCTAATAACTTGTTAAAGTTGAACTTGGTTGTTTTCTTGATTAATTAATAACTTCAGCTGTATGTTCAATCCAAAACTTACTTGGTATAATACCTCCCTGTCTCTAATCCTTTTAGGTTATCATTGGTCTTAAGATTGTCTTCCCTAAAAATAGGACCTAGTTGCTCTACTATAACCAAGTGATAATTTGTGAAAACAGAAGCATGACCACTTAGATGTTAAGTTAGACTTCTGTCTGGGTTAAACATGTTTTGATACAATGTTTTCCCTTATCTGTAAGCTTTCTCCCCATGTCATACTTTTGATTCCATAAATGTGTAAAGCTTCCCTGTCTACTTGAAGTCATCACTCCACTTGAAGTGTTCATGTAACTAACTAGATATCGCATGTTCCGGTTTGATTCTTGACTTCATTCCTTGTCCAGAACCACCCCAGTCCTCTCGCTACTATTAATTTGAAAACAAATATGATCTTTGAATCTAATAAGGACCTTTGCTGATGCTATCTAAACATGATGATTTATTTGAAGCTAACACTATAAGGAGTATGACTTTATTGAAGTCTTTAGGGATTTCATGTTTTAACCTGTAAACTTGCAGACCTATTGAGATATTTGATCTTGTCCCAAATATCTTTAATAACATCTATAAATGGTTTGTCATGACTGTGTTATCTGAATCTCCATTGATGACTTTTAAAGTGTTAAAGTGGTATTATCAACCCATATATGTGCTAGAAGCAAACCAATCAATTCACATTCGGTTTGCCATAAACAAGAACATCTATATCTATTTGAGTTGTTGCACATATGACCCTATGTAGCTTGCCTTTCTCTAGAATATGTTATAATCTAATGTTCAGACCTTTACATCATTTTTGTGATATTTCTGCTCCTCACCTATGTGTGCTTGAAAGCCAGACCTTTAAATTCACTTGATATATATTTTGTTTGGTATCTAATGTAGACTATATGCTCTTATGTTAGGAGGAAAAGTATTTTTTGTGGTAAGTAATGCTATAGCATTTAGATTACAGTGAAAGGGCCTCATTGGCATTTAAACTTGTAAGGAAAATATGTTGTTAGTGTTTAAGGGTATTTGGGGATGGATTTTAACTCTAGTTTGGGCTGCCTCCCCGACACAAGCATTGCCCCGGGCCTTGAGTCCCTTGGGAACTTTTAAGTGTCGAGGGATTCAAAGGGAGCATCGACCTTGAGTGGAACTTCCTCCTTAGCCCTTAATTTATTGACGCATTTAGTTCTTTAGGGGTTTAATGTTGAATGACAATGAAAGGTTTTCGATGTGAATTATTTGCCTAGTGGAACTACCACATTAATATAATTTCCCGCAGTATTCAAATTATTAATTATTTTCCTGTTCCAATTGTTTGTCTTTATACATTTCATACATGTTTTGAATATGTTGACTATGTGGTATATTCTTTCTAATGACCTTTTTTGTTTTGGGCATGTACACATTTGGGCCTGCTTAGTTCCTAAGGAACTCAGGCTCAAACCAGCATTCCTTCATTACTATGCATTGCTTCCATAGCCTAGTTTACTGCTTCATTAGTTTTGCTTACTGCCTTCTCATGTATTTAACACTTATATATTAGATTACCTGCTTTACCGTCATGCTTTAGTATCACATGAAACGTAGGCAAACTTAACTAATATAAGACTTAAAGAGAATTAGTTAGTAATTAATATCCGCTCCGCTAATTATAATCTTGTACACTCACCTCTCTTAAAGATTTTTGAAGCCCAGACTCTAATAAAAAACAGCAGCCCATTTTCAGAGGAAATCAGAAAAGAATCGCTAGTCTTTGCTAACATGGAATGAAACTAGATTTTCTCATAAAAAAGTAAGGTACTGCCATCCAAATGAGTTTTCAAAGATTGCTCTTGTTCAGAATTTTAAACAAAGGTACATTTAGAATCACTTTCCTACAAACATCTTTTAAAATTACACTAGTATCTATTCTTTATATTAATTACTTCCATAACTTAACAATTACAAGTCTTAAAATATGGAGTACTTTCAAAACTCTTCTATGATCTCACGTCCATCATAAGTCTTACATCCCTTATATATATATACACTCCCTTAATATAGAGTAAGCTATGTCTTAGTAGTAATTAACAATAGTATAAACAAGTGATTTCTTAAAATTAGTCTAAGTCCTATGGAGCTACCTCAGGTAGATTTTAAGGGGTTCCTAATACCTTCCCCTTAGAAGAACAAGAACCCTTACACATAATCTCATCGGTTCGCAGAGCTACAAAGAATACGACTTAGTAATAAAATAGGTACCCTAGTATACCTTTAAATATTCGGTGGCGACTCTCCTTCAACAACTGAGAAACCACAAGTTGAACCCTGTCTTGACTAGTGGAAAATAGGGTGCAACACTACTAACTACTATTATTGCCTAAATACGAAACAGACTCATTCCCTTAAGAAAGTTGTCACACCATCAATCCTCGGTAAGAGTCACCTGGTTCACACAAAAGACCACCTTTGGAAAGAACCGTGGAATTAGGAAAACCAAAGGCTTATTATCTACATTACTAAGAAAAATATAAAAGCTACTGAACGTAACAACTACTGAAGACAGATAAAATAAAAATAAAGCAGAATCATCCAATATTTACATTCTAGAGTATCCAAATGTATCCAATGTATCAAATAAGCTCCACCCCCTAATAAAAATAAGCATTTTCCCCAATACTCAACAAAATAAGAGAAATAGTAGAGAGGGCAAAGAAACTCCCTAAGTGTCCTCAGTCATCACTCTGTCCCCAACAATATCAGTTCCAGTTGGCCCAGCCAACTGAATGTCATCATCAAGTTTGGGAGTGTTTGGAGAAGTGAATATCACACGCACAGCGTCAATAGTGTCAGCGGTAAGGCACGGCTCCTCGATTGAAGCAGCGGGAGAATCCTATGTAGAAGGATCTGGCTGGGGTTAGGATGGGTCAAGCAGCATGTCAAATGGTAAATCTTTAGTTGTAGCTAGTTGGGACACCTCAGCTCGAAGCTCATCAACTGACTTCTTGCTCGCTTGGGACCTCCTCATCTTTTTCACCTGCTTGGCCAACCTCTCGATCACAGCACCATGATATACAAATATATCCATAATCACTTTTTGGTTGTCCAAGATTTTGTTTAGCTTCTCCTCAATATCATAGGACTCTGGGGGTGCCTGTGTGGATGTCTACCCTGCAACAGCACTAGAGATCTTAGACAACTTTGAAGTAGCTTCCTGCATCCAGTTGTTGAGACTCGCCAATGTCTGGAAGACTCGCAAAGTAGATAGTGGACCTGTAGGCATGGGCACCAGCCTCGGAGTTGGAGTAGGAACTGTAGTAGGAGCTATGGAAGGAGCTGTATGAGGAGCTGAAGATGGTGGCTCGGGCATAGCAATTGCTGCACTGGTAGAAGGTTCACCTGATGATAAAATATCAAATGGACCAAAAAATACCACTACCGGCTCATCAGACTGGCCAGTAGTAGTAGAAGGCTGGTCTCTGTTCTTTGGGTTCCTCGAATCCTGCAGCTTGTACCACTCAAACGGCCCTGTCGGCTTGACTTTGTTGTCAAATGGCATGGGCTCTACCTTGGCATCTGTCAGATACTCAGTGATACTACTGGGGTGGGGTTAAGAAGTGTTACTTTGTTGTGCCACAAGGGAAATTTTGGTCGACATGAGGGCACCCACATTGATCGGGTACCCGTCCATAATAGACACCACCGGATCAGCTCGAGGGATAGGCATGTTGTTCTCACTTTGGCATGGGTCAAGCCTACTACATACAAAGGTTTGCCACCTTTGGCCTTGAAACTCAGTGTGTTCCGGAGGATAGGCACCCCAGCAGCAATCCACGGATGAGTGGGTCCCGGTGCTAGAATATCCGCATGCCACGGCCTAGCTTCTTCATTCAGAGCCAACTTCTCTAGATACTCTTTTGGCTCCACATCATCAAACCCCAGTTACGCGTTCTAAGTATGCTTATCAAACTTCACTTTCAAGTTGCACACCTTGGTGACCTTTGTCCCTTTGAGAATATGCGTTGTGTTGCCATAAAACTCTCAAACAAGGTGCTCATTTACACCCACTAGCTTTTCCGTAAATAGCATCCACCCTTTCCTTTTTGTAAACTGATCTAGAACAGCGAGATTGTACTTGTCAAGATCTTTCAGTAAGAACTTCCATTCATGAGTCAAGGACCTCAAAGGCCACCACATCTAGAAATCAAAAAATGCTTGGCGACTCACAAATCTATCTTCCCAGGCCTCCTTCTTCTTTGATCTAGCCAACCTTATTTGTGCATCTATAACCCCTCTCCCATTATTAGGGGCATCATCACAATCAGAGCCTGCAGCAGCTACATCGGACTCTTGACTGGCACTCTCCGAACCCTGGGAAGTGATGTGGGATGTAGAAGGCACATCCAAAGGCTTAAACTGCCTCCGGAGCCTAGATTTCTCCTCAATGTGCTCCTCCAGAATTGATACAGAGTTTCCCTCGGAAGCCTCCAAAGATGAGGCATATGAGTTAGACTCTGAGAGGTCTCTACCTCTCCCTCGGCCAGTTGTTGCTTTCTTTGATATAGTTTCTCCACACTTGGGGGAAAGGCACCTCTGCCTCGACCCCTTGAAGATTTTCCTCTCCCTTTGGAAGATTCTCCTCGACCATCTGATTGTACCATTGTCCGTATAAGCACAAAGAGTCATGTTTCAGAACAAGTAAGACACATGTAAGTGAGTGAGAACAGCATAGAAGCAGTGAGGTTAGAGTTTGATAAACATGCAGAAGGAATGGGAAAAGTGCGATCCACACAATTTAGAGTGCGGCCCGCAAAGTGGAAGTGCGGACCGCACGATTCCAAGTGCGACCGCACTTTAGCACAGTTGCACAAGGGCTCAGGTGCTCCTTCTTTGAAAGATAATGCGGAGGTCATATGGGCCACAAAATTCATCCGTGGCCCGCACAATTTGACCTTATATACGACCTCTCATGAAATTCTGTGGTCAGCACAATTAAAGTGCGCCACAGAAAAAACCATCCTCAAAAGTTGCCTTAACTAGCAAGTGGCGGACCGCACAATTACAAGTGCGGCCGCACATTTAAGAACACAAACGAGCATGTCTCAATTTTACCTAGCTTATGCAAAAACTTGTTCAAATCTACTTGGAAACACGGTATACACATAGAAAGCAGTTAACCCAACCTAATCTAGCATGCTTTATCAACTTACCCAGTACAAAACTACCCCACATGGATACAGTGATGGAACATAATAACACATGTCCTAAAAAGAAACTAAAAAGAAAAAATAAATTCAAAAATTAAAATAATATAAAATAAACATGAAATGAAGCATACCAGATGGTGTAAATGTGCAACAATCCTAGTGGGTGCAAATGATGGTGTGTGTTTGAAAGTGCTAAAGCCTCTGGAAAACTCTCAGAACAACAGTAAAATATTAAAGTGGGATAAGCGTAAAATAAGGCCCTAAGTTCTATTTATACTTAGAGAATTTGGAGGGTTAAAGATGCAAGTGTGGCCGCACAATTTCAAGTGCGGACTGCACTCTTCTACCAAGCCTTTAGTGTTCAAAACCTCTTATGCGGTCCGCACAATTGAAAGTGGGGGTGCACAATTCTCCGTAAGTCACACTTTTGCTCCGCACTGACAGGTGAAAAGTTCAAAGGACTTGTCATTTTCCATCTAAGTTTGCTCTAGGAAGTGCGGTCCGTAGATGAAATCTGCGGCCACATCAAGTCTTCTACGGTGGCATTCTTTTTCTGCAGCCACACAAAGAAAAATTGTGGTCTGCATTTCTTGTTTTCATCGGGAAAAGAGTCATTGATTTCATGGCCATCATGTGGCTTCCCCTCCTCCTCCAAACGAGACAAGTGGTCCGCCACTTGGTTTTCACTACCCTTCTTGTCTTGAATGTCAATATCAAATTCTTGCAAAAAAAGTACCCATCTCATTAACTGGGATTTAGATTTATTTTTTCTCATAAGATAGCGAAGTGCCTCATGATCCATGTGGACAATAACTTTGTCAAACATCAAGCACGGGCGAAACTTCTCAATTGCAACACAATAGCAAGGAGCTCTTTCTCTGTAATGGTATAATTGACTTGCGCACCATTCATGGTCTTACTAGCATAGTAAATTGGATAAAAAAACTGTGTTGACATGTTGCCCAAAACATCCCCAACCGCTACATCACTTGCATCACACATGAGCTCGAACGGCAAACTCCAATTTGGAGAGGTAATGATGGGAGTAGTTGTCAACTTGAGCTTCAATTGTTCAAAAGCTCTCATACAATCGTCATTGAAATGAAACTTAGCCTCCTTCTCAAGGATCTTACACAATGGGTTCACCACTTTAGAGAAATCCTGAATGAAGTGCCGGTAGAAACCCGCATGGCCTAAGAAACTCTGCACACCCTTCACTGAGGTGGGGGGTGGAAGCTTAGAAATAACCTCAATCTTCGCCTTGTCAACTTCAATACCATTCTTTGAGATCTTATGGCCAAGGAAAATGCCTTCCTCAACCATGAAATGATTAGTTTCTTCACATCTAGCCAACACTTTTTCTAAATTTGCAAGACAATCGTCAAAAGAATCTCCAACTACCGAGAAGTCATCCATGAAATCCTCAAGGTAGTCTTCCACCATATCCGTGAAAATAGCCGTCAAACACCGTTGAAAAGGTCGTCGATGCATTGCACGAACCAAAAAGCATCCACTTGAAAGCAAAAGTACCATAAAGACATGTAAAGGTTGTTTTCTCTTGATCTTCCAGAGCAATAAGAATTTGGTCATAGCCGAAGTAACCATTAAGGAAACAATAGAAAGAACGGATGGCCAATCTATCGAGCATTTGGTCCATAAAAGGAAGTGGAAAGCGATCCTTCCTTGTGACTTTGTTGAGCTTACGATAATCCATACAAACTCTCCAACCGGTCACCGTTCTTGTGAGAATAAACTCATTCTTCTCATTGGTAACAACCATCATGCCCCCTTCTTTGGGACACATTGAACTGGAGAAGTCCATGAACTATTGGAAATGGGGTAGGTAACCCCGGCATCCAACCACTTGATAATCTCCTTTTTGACCACTTCTTGCATAGCTTCATTGAGTCTTGTTTGATGTTCAATGGACGGTTTAGTACCATCCTCCAACTTGATCTTATGCATGAAAAATACGGGGCTTATACCCTGAATATCCACCAAAGTCCACCCAATAACCTTCTTCCTCTTTTGCAACATCGCCAATGTAGAAGCAATATGCACGTTAGTCAAACAAGAGGAAAGAATAACCAGTAAAGTAGAACAACGGCCAATAAATTCATACCGAAGGTGTGGTGGCAATGGTTTCAACTCCAAAGTAGGTGGCTCTTCAATAGAAGGCTTTGTAAGAGGAGTATTCCTATTCTCAAGATCCAAAAATAATGTCCGAGATGCATAGTTATACAACCCCATTCCTTGAAAAGAGTTCACACGTTCCATGAAACCATCCATCTCATCACCATCAAAGTTGAGCAAAACGGATTTCAACATATCGCAAACATTGATTGTGGCACTTGTATCATCAACAATAACATCGGTCACCAAGTCCACATATGAAACACTTCACTGCTATTTGGTTGCCGCACAGACTTGCGCACATGGAATATCATTTTTTTTATCGCCAACCTAGAAAGTAAGTTCTCCGGATTTCACATCACAAAGATCCTTACCTGTAGCAAGGAAAGTCTCCCAATAATAATAGTCACTTCATAATCAACCTCACAATCTAGAATAACAAAGTCCGCCGGAAGAATGAACTTATCAACCCGGACCAAAACATCCTCAATCACTCCCAGTGGCCTCTTCATGGTACGGTCGGCCATTTTCAACCTCATAGATATGGGTCTTGGTTTCTTAATTCCCAAAGTTTAAATCACCGAGTAGGATATCAAATTAATACTCGCCCCAAGATCATAAAGAGCTTTAGCAAAATTAACACTCCTAATAGTACAAGGAATCGTGAAAGCACAGGGAGCCTCCAACTTAGGATCCATGGAATGAAGAATTGCACTCACTTGATGAGTGACCTTGATAGTTTCAAAATTCATTGACCTCTTCTTGGTTACAAGATCTTTCATAAACTTGGCATAATCGGGCATTTGTTCCATAGCTTCTACCAATGGCACATTAATAGAGAGACTTTTCATCATTTGAATAAGCTTCTTGAAAGTATTCTCACCATTTTTCCTGGCAAGTCTTTGAGGATAAGGAGGTGGAGGATTAGGCAAGGGTGACTTAGCCTTTTGCACTACTGGCTCCGGTATGTCAATAATGTGATCCCTAGACGGGTTCACCTCTTCTTAGGTCTCCTCCACACTATCGTCAATGTCAATCCGAACCTTATCACTTAATTGAACATTATTGTTTGGTATTTCCTCCTCTTGTATCATTTGGTCATCATCCACAAGTTACCTTTCATTTGAGGTGGTTGCTTTCCCGCCTCTTCTACTTCTGGTGATAACCGCCGTAGAATGCCCCATATTATTACCACCCTATGGGTTTACTACCGTGTCACTTGGTAGTGCACCCTTCGGACTAGTATTAAGAGCTTGAGAGATTTGTCCCTTTTGAACTTCAAGATTACGGATTGATGTTGTATGTGAGGCAAGTTGGGCATCCGAATCGGCATTCTTCTCCAACGTTTGCTTGAACATGTTCTTAATACGGCCCATCTTATTGTTTGAAGAACTTGAACCATGGTAAGGATAAGGAGGTGAGTTTCTAGGTTGTTGGTACATTGGGGGCCTTTGAAAACCCACCCCTCGATTTCCTTGATTGTTATTATTTTCCCAACTTCCTTGATTGTTGCCTCCCTAATATCCTTGGTTGTTTCCATTCCAATTTCATTGGTTATTGTTGTTGTACCAATTTCCTTGATTTTTAGGACCCCAATTGTCTTAGTTATTTTGAGAACGTCATTGCTGTTGATTGGAGCCTTGGAAATTGTTTACAAATTGTACCTCTTCCTCTTGCTCATGATAAGAATCATCTTGATCAAAACTACCATCATCTTGTGCATAATTTTTCACTCAGGATTGAAATTGTGGACCCTTGGTCCTCTTCTTGTTGACTAACACATTTATCCCTTCCATAGCATGAACTTGCTTAGGAGCTTGAACTTGATTAAGTTGGGCCTTAGCGAGTTGGGTCATGGTTGTTGTCAATTCGGTAAATGGCTTGCCCATGGTCTTGCAGCTCTTATTGAAGATGAATCGTGTTGGGATCACCTTGTGGGACATTAGCTCGGGATTTCCAAGCCGAAGAAGTTTCCGCCATCTCATCAAGAATCTCACATGCCTCCACATAAGGTGTTGTCATAAAGTTGCCTCCGGCCAATTGATTGACCACACATTAGTTCGTAGTACTGATATCATGGTAGAAAGTTTGTTGATCAAGTTTTCAGTCATATCATTATTCGAGCACTCCTTCACCATTTTCCGATTCCGCTCCCGAATTTTATGCAAACGTTCATTACGCTCTTGCTTGAAAACCAACATTTCATCCGAAAGAGTAGCCATGTGCCCGGGAGAGAAAAACTTAGCAATAAACTTCCCTGTCAATCCATCCCAAGTATGGATAGAATGATTAGGCAAGCGTTCCAAATAATCTAAAGCTTTAGCCGGTAGACAGAAGGGAAAAAGCCTTAGCCTCAATGAATCTTACAAAACATTTGTTTGTTTGCTCCCCCAAAACGTATCCACAAAGCCCTTCAAATGTTTATAAGCATTTTGATTCGACACTTGGTGAAAAAACCTCATTGCTCAAGCAAAGTAAGCATTGCATTGGTAATTTGAACATTTCCCGCCATAATACGAGGGGGTCTAGGGGAAAAATCCGGTGTTGTGCCACTTGTGGTTGTGGTTGTGGTGGGGGAGGTGGGGGAGGTGGGGACACATTGTGTTGTTGACCATGGCCTCAACAAATTAGTTGTGGCACTTGAGGCAAGTCATCTAGTTGTTCCTCCTCACCGTCCACCTCGCCCAATGAAATGTTTTCGAGGTAATTGTTCGCCATTTTGTACCTACGATCACTTCAACAAATTAGTATCACAGAAGAAAAAGAAGATATTTCAATAACACTCAAATATATAGTTAACACCGTAAAAACTCCCCAGAAACGGTGCCAAAATTGATTAACGTCCAATCCGCACTCAATAATGAGTGGAAACAGTCATTGCAATCATAATACCCAACTAGAGTTGGGGTCGAATTCCTCAAAGAGTTTATAATGGGTGTTGAGGTAGATACTTGAAGAGAGAACGTGAAATAACCAAATTATACTTCCAAACAAAAGGTGATGGATATCCAATAGGAATTAAACTAAGTAATAGCAACTAGAGAGAAAGTAATGTGTCTTTGATGATTTTATCAATTGAGGAAAAACCTAGGAGTGCAACCTTCACCTAGATGAAAACCTAATAGGTATACTAAGTTGATGCTTGTTTTGTAGATCGAGGTGTATTATAACTCTCAATTCTCAAGTACACACTCAATACACTCGGTTATAGAGTGGTTATGCCCAAATTGGCTTTCTCAAGTCCAATCGGATAGCAATCCAAGCAATTGATATGAGTCCAAGTCGGGTTTTCCATATCTCTAGTTCAAACCCTTTAATCAAACTAGTCAAAACCTTAACTTGTTCAATATCTTGTTAGCCAAGTTTTCCTAGACTAGGTTCCACTTTCTCAAGTAAGAATTAAGTCAGATAGGCATAAATCAATGTTTTCAACCATTAATTCTAGATATAATACATAAACAAGGCTAAATAACAAACACTCAATCATAAACAAGCATTAGAATTAACAACGCATAAGATTTATACACTAGGGTTGGGTCACAATCCTACATAAAATCTAGCTACTTACGCTAGAAAGCATAGAAAATAAAGTAGAAGAAGTAATTAAAGCCATAAACTACAATTAATTGATAAAAGTAATGGGTCTTCCCCACTTTTGATTACAAATATTCCAAAAGGGTAAAATATAACCGCTACAGCTGCTAGGAATACAACTTGTCCTACAAAAATATTACCCGTCTATTTATAGTGTCCAGAAATTACTGACAAAAATGCCCTTCGGGAGGTTCTACGGCCACATAATTTCTTGTGCAGACTATACTTTTTCTTCTGCTCTTGCATGAGGAGTAAATCCGCGGCTGCGTAATTCTATCTGTGACTGCACTTCAACTTATGCGGCCGCATATTTTATTGCGGCCCGCACTTCCACGAGGCTTCACACTTGATCTTTTCGCACCTTCTCTGAATTTTTCAAACCTTGTCAGTGTGACTAGCATTTGCGGCCACACAATTTGGTGGGCGGATCGCACTTTTACAAAACTCCTATGAGGCTTCAAGGCTTCTTCTGCGGCCGCACCTCTTTCTGCGGACCACATAATCTTCTATGGTCGCAAAATTACTTCTGCGGACCGCACTTCTGCTTGCAGTTCTCCTTTTTGCCTTGTTGAGCTGGAATACTCCTTTTTGAGTTAGATTTCTTCATTGAGCTCCAAACCTCCAACATATCTGCAATTCACACAATGTTATTAGATTTGGAAACAAAAATCACCACTTTCGAACTAAAATTAAAGCAAGAAGGTACTAATAAGTGGTTAAAATTCACACTTATCAACGCTCTAAAGGGGTTGTTGTTACTATTTTCCATTATATTTCTATTATCAATTTTTTTTGATATATTCATTGCACAGATTATTTGTCTAGTAAGTATCAAATGGCTTGAACCTCGTCACTACTCCACCGATGTTTGTATTAATACTTACTGGTTACCTATTGTGGTATACTCATACTACGCTTCTGTACATTTTTATGTAGATTCAAGTACTTTCGATCGGGCTTATCGGCAGTGAGGTATTTGGTACACCGGAGACTTCAAAGTATCCCTGCATGATCCGACCGCAGGCCTCGGAGTCACCCCTCTTGTTTTATTTCTAATGTTTATGTATTTCAAACAGTAGTGTATTGTGGAGATGTTTTCATGTATTCAGTTAGAGCGTATGACTCTGTACCACCTAGTTCTGGAAAGTTATGTTGAATATTGCCGCTTTGGCCTGTATTACTCCTATTTTTGCATTTATGTTGAATTCCATTTTCGTTATATCATGCTTTTATTGTTCTAAATAATGTTAAGTGACCGGCTTACCTGGTTTGTAGACTAGGTTTCATCAGAACTCCTAAGGAGGGATTTGGGCCGTGACAATCCACTTAGAAAGTGGATAACCAATGGATAACTAATGGGTTTAACTTTTACATTTGTAAAGCCTCAAAATAGGGGTTTCTTAAGTTTGGGAGACTAAGAATTCTCCCAAAGGTGATCATATCCAACAATTCATAAATAATATGGATATCCATGTTATCCGCCAATTAACATATTTTTTATGCGTATTAAATATGGGTCGGGCCGGATAATTTATCTGTTTTTGACATTACCTATTTTTGACCCGCCCACATCCGATCTGACCCACCTGTTTGCCGCCCCTAATTATCACTATCATCAATCACCCTAGGTAAACAATTTAAAATAGATAGATCAATCTAGTTATTCTCCTTTTCAAAGAAGGCTACTACTTCATGAGCAATATTCTAACTTATTTTCACCCATTGACCACTATGATTCTTGGTCTTCTTCAAAATCAATTTTCTTCTTTTTGAGGCTATGATAGAGTGGAAAAATCTTGTATTAAGATCACCGTCATCATACCATTTAATACTAGACTTTTGTTTCCTGAAAGATTCTTCAACTTTGTATTGTCTGATTAAATTAGTATTGGCATTCAGTTTCATTCTATTTTCCTCTATGTTGTTCTACTGTCATTGACCCTCAAGTTCAGTCACCTTCTTTTCCTTCTCTTTGGTATTAGTGAAAAAATCCCCAAGGAATAATAATTGGTTGTTGTCTTGTTGGAAGTACTTATAAATGTCACTGAAATGCTAGTTTATGAAGGGATTCAAAGACATTATTTACTATTTGGTCTTTGAAATTTACGCTGCTCATGGAAATGTATAAGTGAAAACTACCACTGCCTCTCCCATGATCAATGTATGAAGAAAAATAGCAATCCTCTTGTTTTCAGTCAAATTTACAAAATATGCTCCAACTAGTTGGGAATGCGGGGAGCTAAGAAAACATTTTTCAAGGAAATTAAATGCTTGACTTTTGGAAGTCATTTTCGGGATCATTTTTCTGTGTTTGGTTAGTATAAAAATGTTTCACTTGTGATAATCGAAGGGTAGTAGCTATTTGAGCGTTTTCACTTTTGTTTCTCAGATCGTTAGCTTTAGTATTAGTATGGTATCTTTTTATTCTTAGATTGCTATTAGGCAGAAGACATAGTTTGCCCCCTGATCTTGAGATCAAATCCCTATGATACACTCCATCAATACGGGTATCCTTTTACATACGCAACCTTTCAAAAATGTGTCAAAAACACACAACTTTTGCTCACATGCCATTGCATGATTTACACCCAATAGAAGCGAGTGAGTATTAACTTTTTTTGTGTATGGAGCTATACATTAACACCACGTGTTCAGTTATTTCCATTTTCTTATTTTTTTTAATTTATCTTTTTTTTTTCATCAAATTTTTTAATCAATCTTCAATTTTTTTAAAAAGTTTTTTATCCTCCATCTTCACCATCCCTTCATTGCTGCTCCACCACCATCCTTCATTGTCGCCGTCTAATATCACCTACCTCAATCTGTATTACACCATAATCTTTTTCATTTCTGTCGATTCAAAAATAAAACTCATAAACTACAAAGGAAAAAAGTCACTACTTTGCCACTAATTCAATGAACCCCATTTCAAATTCTTCATCACAGTCCCCAATGTCCTAATTTTCAAGTACTGTTAACGTAGAAAATTTCAAATTCAGAGCTAAATGAAGAGACTTCAAATGATGAGCAGGTGATAGAAATTGGAATTTTCCAACTCCAAATTAAAATAATTTTTTTAAGAGAAAACTAGTTCGAAAAGTTTAGAGAAAGAAAGAACCTACATATAAATATTGCTCATTGTTGGTTAATCAGGTCCACAAAATCTAGTTTTTAATTCGTATCCAAAATCCAAATCGTCGTGATGGCACCTAACCCAACCCATTAGGTAAGCAAATTAAAAAAATAACATAACATAATAACACTGATGTGAATCAAAGATGAGATAATTAAATTTTATACAACTCTCCAAGGACTGGTAGTACAAATCATGAGCTTCTAAAATATAGAATTTACAAAGCTGGTTTAAAATAAAATACACCATCTGTTTGAAATGTATATGAACAGGACTGAAATACTAAAGCTGCCAAGATCAAGAGGCAGCTATGACTGGAATGCAGGTACATCTTTAGATCCAGCTGCCGTCGTACGCAGCAACATCAGCATCCAACATTTGCACGCAAGGTGCAGAAGTGTAGTATGAGTACAACTTATCCCATGTACTCTTAAGTAACAAACCTAACCTTAGGAAGAAAGTAGTGACAAGCTGGGACAAGGATCAGAGTTCAACTCCAATAACCAGCAACAATCATAACAATAATAATAAAATGGCACATGAAAATAACTCAGAGGTAAGATGCTCAACTCGTTCATAGTTACGGAAAGATAGACATGCTTTTCATGTATAACAGTAAATCCCAAATCTTTCACCGAAAATACCAAAAGCATATGAATAAGCTTGAAAACGGTGAATTTTTCCCAAAAATCTTTCAACAATAAACAAGATGTTTCGTTTTCAGATAGCATGAGGAAAGTACTATCTCTATGCCTACTTGTCATTAAACAAGTGAAATCATGAATGTCACCAAAATCGGGTAGCATGAGGAAATGCATCTCTATGCCTGTATCTCAAGTGCGCATGTCAAATGCAATGCATCTCAACGATGAACTCATGTACTCGCGTACTCAATCTCACGGTCTCGTATTCTCACTCATCATGCTCAATACTCAATACACTCACTCACTCAGTACTGTACAGGACAGATCCAGCCCACATGCAAATACACGAAGGCAGATCCAGCCCAACGATGCAAATAAACTAGGGCAGATCCAGCGCAATGCAAATGAACCGAAAACGCAAATAAATCAAGGCAGATCCAGCCCAATGCAAATGAACCAGGGCAAATCTAGCCCAATGCAAATGATTGCTAGCAACTGCGCCCACTGTGGGTGTGCAGACTTCAGAGGGGCCGATCTATCCAAGTGCTGTAATAAGCCAAATCCATGCATGAATCAATAAAGTCTGTTGCGGCGTGCAGCCCGATCCTATAAAGGTCACTCATAACAAGCCCTCGGCCTCACTCAGTCATCAATCTCTCCAGTTTCTCGGGCTCACAACACTCATGCTAAGCAGCCCTAATTAATGATACAAGATGTGACAATATACGATAACAGAGACTGAGATATGATATGAAATGATGAATGCGACTGAGTACATAACTGCAATTAAGAAATAACTCAACAGCAAAGAACGACCACTGTGGGTCCCAATAGTACCAGCATATAGCCCAAACATGATTTCTAGCATAATTTACAACTCAAGTGCTCTAACACCTAGAGTACAGTAAAAATGTTCAGATGAGATAGCTACACAATTTTATGGAATCGACTAAATCACACTCACACGGTGCACGTCCACACGTCCGTTAACTTGAATGTGCGTCACCTCATCATCAATCACATAACACTTAATTCAGGGTTTTATACCCTCAGCATCAAGTTTAGAAGTGTTACTTACCTCGAACAAGCCAAGTCCAATACCGAGCAAGCCAAACGATGCTCCAGAAATATCATCCCGCGCATACTGACCTCCGAACGGCTCGAAACTAGCCAAAAGCAACTCAAATAAATCAAAGAATGCCGAAGGAAACAAACTCAATCGATAAAGGTCGAATCTTTACTCTAAAACCCAAAATCGACCAACAAGTCCAACCCCGGACCGCGCCTTGGAACTCAACAAAACTTATAAAATCTGACAACCCATTCAATTACGAGTCCAACCATACTAGTTTCACTCAAATCCGACTCCGAATCGATGTTCAAAACTCAAAATTTCGCTCTATGAAACTATAGACAGAAACCCCAATTTTTTCTTTAAAATTCATAATCCAATTACCTAAAACGAAGATAGATTCATCATATAAAATCAAAATATGAGTAGAGAACAGTTACCCAATCCACATGGTGAAAATTGCTTTAAAATTCGTTATCCGAGCTCCATAGCTCCAATTAAGATAAAATGGCCGAAAATCCCGAAATAGAGTACTTATAATTCTACCCGGGCATTCCTCTTATGCGAACAAGAAAAATCCATCGCTTTCACGATGAACAAAAATAATCTGCCACTAAAATACTCTACGCGTTCGCGGCATATCCCTCGAAAACGCGATTCACAACAGCTCCACCTTACACGATCGTGTAAATTGCTTCACAAACACGAAGCTATACTCCCCAGTCCCAGCTTCTCATCTCTACCCTACGCGAACGCAGTCATAAGGGCGCGAACATGATGCCACTGGAGCGAATGCGATGAAGGAAAAAGGCCTGCTCCTCTGATACACTACGCGATCGCGTCCTAATCTTCGCGATCATGAAGAAGGTTTGAAACACCAGCAAACAGCAGCTACCAGCAGTGCCAAAATAAAGGAAAATTATCCGAATACCATCTGAAACACGCCCGAGCCCCTCGGGACCCTGTCCGAATATTGCAACATGTCCCACATCATAACACGGACTTACTCGAGGCCTCAAATCACGTATAACAATATCGAAATAACGAATCGCACCTCGAATCAAACTTAATGAACTTGAACTTTTTCAACTTTCACAACTTGTGTCGAAACATATCAAAACAACCCGGAATGAACTCAAATTTTGCACACAGGTCCCAAATGGCATAACAAAGCTATTCTACTTCCCTGAACCACAATCCGAACATGATATCATCAAATTTAACTCCCGGTCAAACTTATGAACTTTCCAATCCTTCAAATTTCCAACTTTCGCCAATTAGCACCGAATCCTTCTAGAAATATCCAAATGCAAATCCGAGCATATGTCCAAGTCTGAAACCACCACCCGAACCTAACAGAAACATCCAAACTCAGTTCCGGGGTCAACTTCACAAAAGTCAAACTTAATAAACTCTTCCAACTTAAAGCTTCAATTATGAAATTCATTCTTCCAAATCGATTCCAAATAATCTGAAAACTAAAACCAACGATTCACACTAGTCATAATACATCATATGGAGCTACTCATGCCCTCAAACTATTGAGAAAAGTGCAAATGCTCAAAACGACCGGTCGGGACGTTAAAAAAGGATTGTTCGTATTGAAAATGTGTGTCAGAGAGATTTGGCCTCAAGGTCAAGGGGTAAATTATGTATTCTGCCATTGTTATTACCACCTACTATTTGATTGGTATATTTCGCTTCGGTTTTCTTAATAACTTGTTGTTGATACTATTTGTTGTCACTGCTTCTTTTCATCTTTTCTTTAGCCGATGATCTATAGGGAAGACGGGAACAGCCTATCTGCCTCCCAGGATAGGGTAAGGTCCACATACACATTACCCTCCCAGACGTCACTTGTGGGAACTCATTGAATTTATTATTATTTGTATATATATAATATACAATATGAATGAGATATTGTAAAGAAAAATAATTCCGCCCCAATGATCATAAGTGACATAAGTCATTGTCCATATTTAAGCTAATTAAACAATGGAAAATGATTGCTTTCTAGAAATAATTCCTTCATTCCATACATATAAAGTTTTTGGAAAGATGTGTTTAACCATGCAATATCGAAGAAGTACTTGGTCTAGTGATACTTGACGTCTTGGCTTATTAAATTTTAATAAGCGAATTAAAAAAAATTCAAAATATCATACTTGGGATTTGAATGTGTATTTCAAGTTAAGGGGAATTTAAAATTTTATATAGGTATTAAATAAATTATTTTTACTCTATTTATGCAATATACTTTTCGAAACCTTTCGATGCATGTGGCTACGCCACAGATCGCCATCTATTAATATAAAGTTTTGAATCCGTCTTGCTTATATTCAGAGTCTGCTCCTGCCTCCTGATTCAATGAGCGATCAGTTTTGGCAAGTTACACATTTGATGGGTCGACTAAAAATAAATAAATCTTCTACCCAAATATATAAAAAAAAAAATATGGATAGAATATGTGTGTACACACACACACACATATATATATATATGTAAAAAATTATACGTTTTGCTGGCTATTATTTCTGAAAACAGCTATACTGTATAGTTTTCCATCAGTTCTTTGTGCACAACGCTCTAGTTTGACCTTGATCAGGCTCATATTCAAACAATCATCTTTGTACTGCTTTAGTCTTACCATATGGTTTGGCACTATAAGAAATACATGCGCTTGTGCCAAGATTATTACAACAATTTAAACTTAGTAACTTACTTGACAAGAGGTGTTGGATCAATTGGGGAGAATTGATATGTTTTGACTCCCAAGCGTAAATCGATAAATTAAGTCACACGGTAACTGAAGAACTACTGTTGATCATCATAAGGGGCTAGGAGTGGGGCGCGGTGAAAAATACTGAAAATGAACAGTTAAAACTAAATTCAAATTGGTCATAGTTTCTTTCGGCAAAGGCTATTTAAACGACAGTCCGGTACACTAAACTTCCGCTATATACGGGTTCTGAGGAAGACCGTACCATAAGAATACACAAAAACAAAAACAAAAATAAAAACAAAACAAATAAATCAAAAGAAAAGAAAAAAAGATGTTCATAAGATGATTGGATAGGTTGTGCTATGTGGGACTGCAATTTGTTCGTGTATCTTTTAATACATATTATTGGCACAAGTTATGTACCTTCCTCCAAAACGGGAAGTTACCATGAGAACAAGGCTAGGACAAACTTAATGACCATGCTTTAAAGAGTCATCTCATTGTCGCATGGATATCTAATTTTGAACCAGTGGATATATATACGTCAAAGTTCTGTTTCTCTTTTGGCCCATAGAGGCATTTCCTTCACTAGACTTTTTGTAATTATATCCTTCATTTTTGCAAGAGATTTCAGAGTAATTAAGATGACTAGTTTTTGACATGCTGAGGTCATTTAATGAAACCCCAAAAAGAATCCTGAGAAAAGAAAAGACCCCACCAAGACTAGTGACTACATGCATTTTCTAGTTACGACTAAGAAACTGAATGTCTTCCTTTTCTTGAAGGTGTGTACTTTGCTTCTTCTAAGCTGGCAGAACCAAGACTCTCCGATGAATCTGAACCACTATTTTCCCCTTGCCCGCCTTTACTTGACCAGATTCTGGAAAAGATTCTCTTCGACGAAAGCAAGCCTTTCATTCTACTAGTGGCAGCACGTTTGGTATCACCATTAACTTTGTCAATTAGTCCTCCATTTTGCAACTTTAAGGCTGCCAGCTCTTCTTTCAATGCCCTCAGTTCTTCAGCAGAGGCTGTAACCTCCGAGTCTTCTGTATTTGTTATCGCTGATCTTGAGCTCGCATATGAAACACCAAAAGTAAGGTCCCTAATAGCTTTGGGCAGATCCGGAGTACTGCAACCTGATGATGCATTGGCCCTGACTTGCTCAAAAAAGAGAACTTGTACGACAATACGTGACGGAAGTCTCTCATTTTGCACGGCATGTGTACATGCATCAACAGAGAGCTTCTTGCAGTCCATGAGCCCGCAAATTCTCTTTCTGTCGCTCTTGCTAATCCCAGGGTGCTCCTGCAACATCACAAGGAGACTGATAAGCATATTCGTTAGTTGAGAGTAGGAAATTTTTACACTACACATTTCCTTTTTTAGCAGTAGTTGTGGCAAGTGTTCTTTACTAGAGATGACTTAAGACACTGAATACCCAACAAAGCACCAACATTGCAGATAGAAATATAGCCGTAAGTCTGAGAAATACTACATTTTCATATAATGTATTCAAAACTAGACCGAGTTTTTGTTTTCTAGTTCCAGACAAAACTGAAAAGAAGAAGTCAAGAAGATTAATTTTAATAAAGGGCTTTCCTAATAGCTAAAATGGAGCTCAGATTTTCAAGGAAAAGTTCACTGGTAAGCATAAATCAAGTTTCTGCTTTCACTGTATGTGAGATGGGAAATGCTAGACTATTGCACAACATTTCACACCCTGGAAATATACTTCAGTGGTTTTATTATTATCAAAAGAAAAGTATTTCTTTGACTAAAGAAAACAAAGAAATAAGTTTAAAAAGGTGATCTTTACAGGTTTCTTTTTTTTCTTTTTGGGTCCAAAAGATCTTAAGATATGTTTACGAGACACCATCTATTATCACTAGCACTTGCCTAAGTATGAGATGCAGAAATTTTGCCTCCCTGTGGTTCACACAACATGTAAGGGTGGAAGGGGAAGGATGCATTCCTTTTGTAATTGAACAAGTTTCATAGAGATATTTCAAAAGATTCTCACCTTGAGGTACATATCAATAGCACGATAAAGGCTGTCATGACGAGGGCGAGGGAAACTTGTCACCATCTCTGCTAGACCAGTAAATGTTGAAAAAGGGAGATTAGGATCCTTGGCAATTTCTGTAAGGTATCCATCAACTAGCTTCGCCACCATGAGCTTTGAAGCTTCTGATAAAAGCCCCGGCTTTCTGACCTCTGGAATTTCATCATTACCATCTTCCAACTCAGTTTTAGAATCTTCATCACGCATCACAAAACCTTCTAGTATTTTGTGGACAACATGGACATCATACATTGTTGCTTCTCCATCTGTAGCTCGAATCAAAAGATCATCGACAGAAGCCTCCTCCAGTTGCTGCCCTATTCTTTTTACTAGTTCCGCCTTTACCGTATCTCCAGAATCCACTGAAACGGATGCTTTTAGCAATCTCAACAAGAAACTACAAGAGACGCTACCTTTTTCAGCAGGTAATAACCTTACAATTGTATCCAATATAGAGCGTGATCTGGAGACATCACCCTTGCTAAAGCCTGGCAACCTTCTCGAAGCATAAGCTTGAATAGCTTCTCCAATCACTTCCGAGGAAACAATCCCTTTATTCTTTATGTTGACAATAACCCGTTTATAAAGATCTATTTCAAGCTCACATAAGTCATCAACCCACCAATCATTTGGCACCACACGGCTTCTAATTCCATTCGAATTTCCATTCTCCTCTGGTATCTTTGTCCGGTTATAGGTGTAAGACCAATCAACCTTGTGAATATCAATACATGTCTTGGATGCTATAGCATCAATACAGTGGCTGATCAACTTCACTTCCTCACACATATGTAACCGAGATGACTTAGAGGTCTGAAGAAGTATTATTGAATCTTTCCAGCTTCGGAAGATGCTCGAGTGAAGGAAAACATCGACCTTGTAAATAAGGTTTCCTTTCTCAACAGTCTCATGCATTTCAAGATACTCTGCAGCACACCTTGCTGCTATGACATTATAAGCATTCAGTGTAACGGTCATACCGTAACAAAACTTGGCACATATTTCAAAGGCACTAGGCCCTCCAGGAATGTCATGGATATAAACTTCATCACCATTTCCTTCACTAGTGCTCGCTACCAGCTTTTGCAAACAAGCACTCTTGGACATAAGAGGAAACTGCAATTTTCACCAATTAGGATTTACCAGAAAATGAATATGGGCTATCCAACAAGCAGTTTATAAATAGGCATTTCCATTGTTTGAGAGGCTTAGTTGCTTGATAGTTTTTACCATCGTTAAATTTATTAACACCTACATTGCAATGACTATAAAAATGCAATGGTGATATCAACAGATCTATAAATACCACAAAGTTGAGCTGAACTGACTTCAAAAATAGATGGGGCAATATCTTTGAGCCATTAGCAACACCAGATCCAACACCAGTTCCTATAAATACCACAAACTTAATGAAAGAATTATCCATGCTAGGAAGCTACTAGCACTAATGCAGATATTAGCAGTCTGAAGCATGCCTAGGAACAGATCTAGCACTCTGTACTTCTTAACCTGCTTTAATTAGGAGGAGAATTGATTTAACTCCCTTCAGGCAGGAGCTCTAGTGCCATTTCATGTAGTACTACCACCCTCCTTTGCTAATTAAATAAATGCAAAAGTGTCTCAGTTATTTCATTTCTCAAGAACCCAGCAGGCAGATCATCTAATAAAATCTTGAACAGAGGAAGATCACATATATTAATTGTCAGATAGGTTTACCTTATGCAGATAAAACTTCACATCCCCTATATTAACAACGATGTCAGAAGCCAACTCTGAAGCAACATATCTGCATTAAAGGAAATTTTAATGTTGAAAACTTGTTTAAACATTATGAGTTATGAATACAGATAGATAGCTAGAGTTCACAGATAAGACTAAAACATACTGAGAATAGATATAAAAACTGCGTTAAATGCTGGTATTCTTGGTTCCTGCAAGCTGAATTTAAGTAATTTAAAGAGAATGGAGTCTATTTCATTTGAAGGAGCTGACGGGCTTTGTTCTCCACATTGTCCTTCTAAATGAAATGGCATCATTCTTCTCTTTAAAAAAAGATGTATAGCATATTTTCTTTTCTTCAGTGTTCGAAATAGGTGCCATCTGACCTTTAAGTTAGAACCAACAGACATTCAACAGAAAGTATCTATTTGACCTTATTAACCATCCTTTTGACAAAGGTTCAAGATTAATCGAGGACCAAGACGCTATATGACTGTTGACGTCGTTATTTTCAATTTCCAAAACCAGATGAATTAAGAAGATAACAGCCTCATAAGATTTAAGAATATCATCTCTCCCAATTATAAAAACCTTTTAATTTCCCGCTTATAACCTCCCTGGTAATCATACTACTCCCCACTATACGATAGTAATGCTTATATTGATATATAAAACTTGCTCTGTTGATTTTTGGGGCAGCTATACATAAGAAAACGACAATAGAGTGACTAATATAAAGAAACTCCTCAGGCACTATATAGTAAGAACTGAAATTCCAATCAGTTGGTGAGCATCGTATTTGAGAGAACATATGAAGTACCTGATCCACTATCCCTAGAGCAAGGTGAAATGCTTTCAAATGCAATAGCCAATAGAAAAGATAAAGATAAGCCTGAAGATTATACTATGCTTCAAATCTCTAAGTTATTAAATGACCAAGCAGTAAAAAGGTATAAAAACAAAATACAAAAAGACAGTTATGCAATTGGAAGTGGAGAACTGAACAAAAGTACATTAATAAATTTCCCCTCATTTCGTTTTCTGGTTTTGTTAGGGCGTACAACATTAGAGCTCAATGTGTTGAAATCCTTCCCTCAGAAAGACATACAAACCCTTCAATGCCAAAAGGGGATAACATTAGACAAATAAGCCAAAACAATTGCAGTGAATCTGAAGTCTGACCTGATATTTTTCCCATCTGATTGAAAGGTATCAGGTTTGGATCCAAGTTTCATGAACTTCATTTTGAGAAGTTTCGTCCTAGCAAACTCAACTGATTACTGTACTACCTTTGTGTTCATAAACTGAATTTGCAAGAGTTATCTCAGAGAGAGAAGACGAAATGGTGAAGTGCAATTGTTGTTTACTTTTAAACAAAAGGGAAGAGAGGTGCAGTAGAAGAGATTGTTTCCTTGGTTGGCGGCAAAGGCCACAGACCCCGGGGGAGCACCCAGTTACCTAAGGAGACATTACCAACAGAGTTTCCACACTTAATTATTCTCAAAAACCAGACATACACATGCAATTTTACTCTCACTCCCCCTCCTC